>APFE030216434.1:35153-157022 GCA_000404065.3 Pinus taeda
ATTAGTTCCAAATAGTTGGAGGAACTAATTGTGAGTTCAGTCAATTAATGCATGCATGCATGCAACTAGTGTTCTCCAAATAACTGAATATTCTCTCATAAATAACTCATGCATGTCAGATCAGAGAAAGACCTAGTTGAGATTAAAGGAAGGGACAATTTACTATCAGATGGAGGAATTTTTCTATAAAGGAAACTCATCCATGCAGAAGGAATTATCTCGTTCAAGATTGCGCAGTTACTTCTGAGTTTAGTGAGCAATGTGAGAGGTAAATTCACACAGGTGGCATCATTGGACCCCAAGGGAAACTGCGCAAGGAAATAGGAGGCTTGGAGGGTAGAGGAGAAGGTTTGTGAGAAGCCTTTGACTGTCTATGAGCAGTAGAGGGATTGTACTGAGAGCTAGATAGCTTGTGAGCTAAAGCTTTGTGTAATCTGGACATATTTCCACTTGTATGATAATACAGAGATTGAGATTTTAGGCTGAGGCTTTCCCCGGGTTATTCTTCTGTGTTCATGTGTGATTGATTTCTCATTCTCAGTTATATGTGTTCTGATTGATCTAGCTCAAATTGATTAAGCTTCTGCAAAGTTTGATTGTAGAAGTAGATCTAGTATTATGCTTTAGTATATTGCATTATCATGTGATCTACAGTGAATTTTCTACAGACACACAAGTAGAATTCCATATTCTCTGCCTTGGTTGATTCTTTTGTGCAGGGTATAGTTCTTTAGGGAGTATTGATTCATCATGCAGATCACTTCATTTTTCCCACTTACCGTGTGAATAAACATAATCCCCTCTGTCCTTTATCAGTTGAACACAAACATAGATCCAGATATATTGCAATGTTTCTAATCGGGGGAAGGTTAATGAAGTTCACGATCTATAGATATTCAAAGTATATATTTCCATCTCTAGTGTTTCTTAGCTGCCAACATATATGGATAGTATCATGATGGAGTCACTTAGTGGACACAAGCATTGCTCTGCTACCAGCAAGCCTAGACAGTACCCTGACGGAGTTGCTTGCTTCACCTCCCTATGCAGGAAGGCTTTCTCTTCTTTCACCCTTTATTTAGTTATTTTAAATAACTATGCTTCAACACTTATTTATTTTATGGATGGAAGAGGGGTCCCAAATTATTGAAAGCATAGGAGGTTGTCCCTTCAGGGAGGTATATATAAAACCTATGATATTGATTTTCTCGTTTATATTTTCCCCATGTCCTTCTCTATTGATTGGATTAGCATGGAAGACACTGAAACATAAATAATTGAGTGAAGGTGTAAGGTTTCCATAATAGACATGGATATCATGGCTCGACACAAAGCTCTCCTTATGTAAGGATCATATTTTCCATTTGAACGTCATTGACCAAAAGATGTAACCAAGATGAAGAAGAAGGACCGAAGGTTAGCCAAATTTTGTGGTATCATAAGAATCTTTTCAATTCAACCACATGCAATGAAGCCAGAAAAAATGTTTACACAACACTCATAAACAGAAAGAAATATAAACATAAGACTAGCCAAAAGAAAATATGAAAAAATAGACTATGTACATAAGGTAGGGCATAGCCCTAGACCATCATTGAAAGTATTGTTTTAAATATTGTCCATTAAGAGGAAGAGAGTTAGCCTTCCCATCTAAAGATTGGAGATGATATGTGTGATGGCCAAGCTTCTCATGCACAGTATACGATCTGATCCACAGGGATTGGAACTTAGTAAGTTTACATTTGTCTTTGTGGGATTTATCCCACTTCAAGACAAGGTCACCCACACTGAATTAATTTTTCCTTATAGACTTCTTGTCGAACCATATCTTGATATGACTCTGATGGAGAGAAAAAAAAATATCTTTCTCTCTTTCTTCCTAAAGTTTGAAGAGGGTGTTTATCCTACTCTGAACAAATAGGAATGGCTTACCCTAGAACTCTTGCAAAAGTTGAAGGGAAAGAAAATAGATGTTCGGAGGTCGAACAACTTTTTTTCCATACACTAAGAAGTAAGGAGATGTATTCAGAGAAGGTTTAGGCATGAAACAATCAGCCCAAAGGTCGTTTTCCAAAGCAGAGTGTCAATTCCTTTATTCAAAGAAAACATTTTTTTTTATAATACAAATGAGGTTCTTGTTGGTTGACTCGGCAAGACCATTTCGCTATGGATAATAATTAGATGAATGTTTCAATATGATACCATTTTTCAATGAAAAATCATATAACCTCAATGATGAAAAATGTGTTGCATTGTCAAAAACAAGTGAAGTCGGAACGCCAGACCTAGTAATGATATTTTGGTTGAGGAAGTTGATGACTTCCTAATCATTCACTTGCTTGACTTGAACCACTTCTTTCCACCACATGAAGTAATTTATGGAAGTAATAAAATAGTGGTATTGCTTCGATGAGAATAGAAATATCTCACCGATAACATCTAATCCCCATTGTTGAAATGGTTCTTCCATAGAAATAGGTTGCAATGGGGCGGCTGACTTATTTTCTCAGTTGGCACACTTCTGACAGACCGGACACTTTGGAGTATAAGCGTGAGAATATTTGAAACGTGTGGGACAATAAAAGTAGGCCCACATAACTTTGTGCATCGTAGTGTCACCTGTGAAGTTTCCTCCAACTGGTCCAACATGAAGGTCACGCAACACCTTTTCTGAATCTAATGCTTCCAAACATCTGAGGAGGACTATGTTATAGTGTTTTATGAAAATCACTCCATGTACCAACTGGTAAGATAAAGCTTTCAATCTGACTACCCTCTTTTGTCATGTGGATAAATAAGAGGGTAGAGTTTCATCCTCAAGATATTGTCACATGTCTACATACCAATGGGTTGGAGCGTTAGTGGGGGGTATCTCACTCAACATTGTACATCTTGATCTCTTGCTCCCATCCAGATGAATCATCTTCTGGCATATTCATTTCTTTTTCCGCTACCTGGCATAAACCATGGCACTTGATGGTGTGAATTGGTTTGAACTTGAGATACTATTTGATCAAGTGTTCAATATTTAGCTCAAAAAACAAAGTTCTCATATTCATTCAAAACTACATGATTGCATCTGAATCATCAATACAATCGCAACACAATTTCTTTCACTAAAACGGAGTCCAAATGAAGGAGAAAAGGCATGTTGTTCATTTTCCTAAACAGCTAAAAAAATTGCAGAATGGGACAGAATGATGACATGGCAGTCCAGTGAGAAGTCCAGTCAGCAAGGGGAATCTTCTTCAATTTTCGCCTAATGGGGCTATGATAAGTGTCACATCCAGATTCGCATGTTTGGCTCAGAGAAGGTGAAATTGCCTAGATGGCTCCAAGGTGGAATTTGAATTTGTTTATATATATATATATATATATATATAATATATAATATATTATAAATATATATATAATTATATATATAAATATAATATATCAAATCAGTGAAATTGCCTATAAACATTTTAATCCGTGAAACCTAGTTGGCTCCAAGGTGGAATTTGAATTTGTTTTTATTTTATACTATATACTATATATATATATATATATATATAATATATATATATATAATATATATATATATATAATCCGCATGCACATATTTAAATGTTATTTATATGGTCAAAATAATATTTAAAGTCGCATTAAAAGTCAACGACGGGGGTGGTGGGAGCCAGCGCTGCGGGCCAACGCCCACCCCATGTGACCGCGCACCAACCAAGGGCCAATGGATAGGCGCTTAGTGCTCTAATTGCTCTTAATATTAATTAATTTTGTTTAGCATTTAATTAAATAGTTGATTAAGTTGGCAACGGATTTGGCAGCACACCAAATTAGGTGGAAACTACCGGTTTTGGCAGTCTTAACTGGAGTCTCTCCAAATTTAGGGGAGTTTTCCTAGGAAAAATTGAATGAAGCATAACTTACTCAATTTTTGACCAAATTGAGATTAAAAAAAAAAAAAAAAAGTGTTTTTGGCTAATTTGTACCTTCGTAACACATTGGTGCAGGTATCAGGAGCCATAGAGTTTTTTAAACAACATTTTTTCCACATTGAGCTAATACAGAGGCCCAAGCCATGGATGCTGGACCAAGGAGATGTAGCCCAGGAGGGGTGAACTCCTTCATCAAAACATTGTGTTAATGTGTCTCCTTGATGGTTTGATGCATTGTACATGTTTTTTGTTCATTATTCATTTTGAAGCTATTTTTCTCATGAATGTCTTGTTTAACTTAACGAAATTTACCTGTTTGTAGGCACCAACAACTAAGGAAAACTCAACACAAAAATCAAGAAGCAAGAACATGCATATAAATCTGTAATTGTTATTAGGATAGTAAAATTAATCATACAAAAATAGATCAAGATGGTATCATAGCACAAGGTTGAATTGCTTGATTGCTTGAGTTTGTGCAATTAGGATTTTAATGGTTGCAAAATTGCGATGCTTACAAGGTTAAAGTTGCAAAGAGGAGAAGGGAAGCTATTGGTTGCAACTCCTGAGGTAATGCCCAGAAGGAGGAGAGCCACAAGGCCACAATCTCCAGCCCCCAAAGTTCCAATTCTAGTTGCACTTGAAACTCCTCAATTTTTGTCTTCAACTAAGATTGAAGAGGTACCATCAGTACAAATTTCTGAGCTTGAATCCATAGCCATTATGTCTGGAGAAAGAGAGCCTGAAGGTCCCTCTTCAAAAGAGGGAGAATTTAAGAAAGCTTTCTATACTATGATTGAGATGGTTAAAGTCCTCTATGAAGAGAGGAACACCAGAATGGTTGGAGAGATTTCTAAACGTCCATATAGAGAAGGAAGCTCAGAGGACAAAAAGGAAGAGAAGAAGGATTCCAAAGGGAATGGTAGAAATCGACCTCCATCTCCACCATCCTCATAATCTTCCTCGTCATCTTCACCATCTCACACATTATCATGTTCCACTACCACCACAGCAACTTCCCATACTCATTCGAAAACCCCAAAAGGAAAAACTCCATTACTGAAATTGGACATAAAATTCGAATTTCCCATGTACAATGGAGAAGTAAATCCAGAAAAGTTGGACAATTGGATTCGACAGTTGGAGGTATATTGTAGAATTCATAACCTTCACGAAGACGACATAAAGATCCATTTGGCTTCACTGAGGCTAGAAGGAGCTGCACTAGTTTGGTGGGAAGGAAAGACTCAAGAGGAAATGAGAATCCATGGTAAGATATCCATCACTTGGGTTGAATTTGTTTCTCCAATTAAAAGACAGTTTTATCCTTTAGCCTATATGCAAAAAGCCATTATGAGTTGGCAGAATTTTAGGCAGCTTAAAGGCCAAACAGTCCACGATTATATAGAGGAGTTCAGGAAAAGGGCTTTGTTATTAGGAGTGAATTTGAAATCCCAAGATACACTGCTGAAATATTTTGGGGGTTTACATTCCTATCTGAAACATGGCTTTTGCATCATTCAGATAGGAATCAAAGGAAAACAAGATATTGCAAGCACTAGTTCACAAAATTGTAACACTACTACTACTACAGATGAAAAGAGATTAATTGAGTTGTTTCATGTTAGGGTCATATCTAAACAAACCAAGATTGACACACTCTTCGATAGTGGGTCACAAGCGAATCTAATCTCTGAAGACTTAGTCAACAGATTGAATCTTGAAACTATACCTCACCATAAACCATACCCTCTAGAACACTTATGAAGAGAGTAGTAATCTAAAGCCACCTACGAGTAAGGAGAAGAAAAGGGTGGAAAATGGAAAGGGAAGAAAAATGCAAGTGTGAAGAAAGAAGGGGAGAATGTTATATTAAAAATTGTTCAAAAGAGGGACATAATGAGGATAATTGCTGGAAACTCCATCCAGAAATGAGACCAAATGAGTTCAACTATAAAGGGAAACAGAAAATCACTGCTATCACTCAAGAATATTTAGGTTCTAAATCAGGTGATGAAAACAAAATCACTATCATGGGAATCGAAGGAAAACAAGATATTGCAAGCACTAGTTCACAAAACTGTAACACTACTAATACTACAAATGAAAAGAGATGAATTGAGTTGTTTCATGTTAGGGCCATATCTAAACACACCAAGATTGACACACTCTTCGATAGTGGGTCACAAGCGAATCTAATCTCTGAAGACTTAGTCAATAGATTGAATCTTGAAACTATACCTCACCATAAACCATACCCTTTGGGATGGATAACAAGAGACACAAGTTTACAGGTTACAAGAAAATTTTTGTTTAAGTTTGCAATCACTGCAAATTTTGTTGACGAAGTAGAGTTAGATGTGGTACAGCTTGATATTTCACGTGTGTTGTTGGGTAGTCCATATTTGTATGACCGGAGAGCAGTATTTTACCACCATGAAAACAAGTATCACTTGTTCAAGGATGGTGTGGAGTATATAGTGAGAGCCCATCGCAAAAAGTTGAACATTTCTTTGGTTAATGTATGGGAGGCAAAAAGACTAGTGAATTCAAGTAAAAGTTTACTACTTCTCATGTTCAAGCCAAATGATGATATTTTTTATGAAAATGTTGTTGCATGTAATGCAAGTTTCAATTATGATTTGGTTGGTTCAATTCATCAAAGTGATGAAGTATTTCAGGTCATGAAAGAATCGTCCTTCAAGGAGAAAGAAATTTCACATGAAATATCTTTGCAGCAAGAGGTTTCTCTTTGTGATGTTAGCATGCAAGGGTTGAAAAAATTGCAAAGTGTAGAGACACCAATGCAATGAAAAATTATGTTGAACAATGGGCTCATTCAATCAACCCTTACACCATGTTATGCACCGATGGTTATGGTGCCAAAGAGGAATGGTAAGTATTTCAGAAAGAGGACAAAAGGAGTATTTTTCGCCAAAGAAAAGTTGTAAAAAGAGGTCAGTGCAAGAATATACATAACACCAAACAAGAATGGTTTGTATGGCTTTTAATGTTGTATGTTCTTTGTAGCACTTCTACTACATACATGTATTTGAATTATGGCAAAAAAGAGTCCTTTCTTGAAGAAATTGTCCACTTGGGTGACATACACATGTTTAGAAATTTTTCTTATGCACATGTCATCTATGAAGGAAAATTGTTTGATGTTTTGAAGATATCAAAGTACATATTGGGTTTCACTTCTTTGATGCATTTGGGCCATGATGTTGGAGGAGGTAAGTTGAAGACAATCCTCTCCAAATTGGATTCCATTGTTAATTTGTCAATGCCCAAGATCATCATTTTGATAAGAGGTTTGTTGGGAGCAAGCCAATGTTGGAAGAGAGTTCTTGTTGAAATTTCTTCTTTTGAAGCTCCTTGGAATGCATTGTCATGTGTGTGCAAAGTCTTCCAGTGGGGAGGCAAACAGCAAGAATCATATGTTGCTTCAAACCAAAAGATCAATTCAATTATTTTTTATGTTCTTTCAAACTTGAAAGGTTCATTTGAGTTTCAGGTTTATGCAAGCAACTTCACCATCTTATTTCATTCAGAATATTTCCATGGTGTAAAGATTAATTTGCAGTGACCTATGCACTTTCATTGGATGGATACTTGTCAAAATTTTCACTTGGTTCTAAGGTACAAAAGAGGTATAAGCAACAAGTTCATTGTTATTCCTTTTAGGCCTATTGGTTATGTAACTTTTGTATTCAAGCATCATTATGTTTTACATGAAAGCTATGTTCAAAAAATTCCATACTTTCAAGATGTACAATCAGGCTTGTGTCATGTAAACCAAGTAGTGAAACTTGTCATCCATTTTCATTATATTTTGTTATGTCATCTTGGTAAGGAGGATGTTGCTTTTGATGGCGACATAGAAAAAACCATGAGTTTCTATGAACGACTGAAAATGGTGCAAAAAACAATGAAAGATCAGATTGAAAAGGGCAAAGAGAAGTACAGGTATAGAATGGGGTCCTCAAGGCAAGTGAATGTTGATTTCCTTAGAGAGGAGCTCAAGGAAACAAATTCGTCAAAAGCCAGTTAGATCAAGCTTTTAAAGGTGAGGGGGTTTTACCCTCATGTACTTGTCATATAATAGTATCTTTTGGGGTCCAAAAGGCTTCTAGTGGGGAGGAACGATCAGGTGCTTAGTATTTAGCTCAAAAATCAAATTGGCTTGAAAACTATATGACTGAGTCCGTCTCGTCAAGATGATTGCAACGCAATTTGTTTCTTGTTGTTCCTTTTTCTAAACAGCTAAAAAAATTGCAAAATGGGACAGAATGATGACATGGCCGTCCAATCAACAGTCCAGTCAACAAGGGGAATCTTTTCAATTTTCGCCAAATGGGGTTATGACAAGTATCACCTCCGGATTCGCCACTTTGGCTCAGAGAAGGTGAAATTGCCTAGTTGGCTCCAAGGTGGAATTTGAATTTTTTTTTATTTTAATATTATTATATATATATATATATAATTATTATATATTAATATAGTTTTTTTTTATTTAATTATATATATTAGATAAACATATTAAATTTGCAATGTGCATATTTAATTGTCATTTATATGGTCAAATATAATACAAAGTCTGATGGCATATATGGGATGGGAGGAGGCGGGTTTGAACCCGTGACTTCCCCCACCTGAATTTTGTGCCTTACCATTGCACCACTACAGAGAACTTGAAAACAATGCATGTGAAGTTATATTTAAAGCCACATTAAAAGTTCAATGACGGGGGTGGTGGGAGCCAGCCCCCACCCCATGTGACCGCGCACCAGAAAACCAAGGGCCAACAGATAGGTGCTTAGTGCGCTAATCGTACTTAATATTAATTAATGTCATTTAACATTTAATTAAACAGTTGATTAAGTTGCTAGTGTATTTGGCGGCGCACGAAATTAGGTGGAAACTGCCAGTTTTTGCGGACTTAACTGGAGTCTCTCCAGATTTAGCAGAGGTTTCCTAGGAAAAATTGAATGAAGCATAACTTACTCAATTTTCGACCAAATTGAGATCAGAAATAAGTCCTTTTAACTAATTTGGATCTTATGAACACATTGGTGTAGGTATCAGGAGCCATAGAGCTTAGTAAACATATTTTTTTCCGCATTGAGCTAATACAAAGGCCTAAGCCATGTAAGTTGGACCAAGGAGATGTAGCCCAGGAGGGATGAACTCCTTCATCAAAACACTATGTTAATGTGTCTCTTTGATGGTTTGCTGCATTGTACATGTTTTATGTTCATTATTCATTTTTCATTTTTTAAGCTATTTTTCTCATGAATGTCTTGTTTAACTCAAGGAAATTTACCTGTTTATAAGCACCAACAACTAAAGAAACCTCAGCACAAAAAGAAAGAAGCAAGCACATGTTTACAAATCTGTAATTGTTATTAGCACGGAAAAACTAATCATATAAAAACATATCACTATTCATGTAGATTAGTTGTCCACTTCACTCTTCTTTCACCTAGCTCTTGTTGAACAGACAGTGATCTCATTGTTGGGTGTGGGACAAAGATAATACAATGATTCTTCAAAAGATAGGGTCAGAAGTGTTTCACCGCCTTGTAGAATGAATAAGCATGTTTATCAATGGTAGGATAGTTAAGCTATGGTCCTTGAAAGTTGGCACTCATGAAGGATATAGGTCGCTCATTATTCTGATTATCTTTCTGCGTAAGCACAGTGGCAAGAGAATTATCAGAAGCAAAGGTGTAGAGCAGGAAATACGTGTTGAAGTTGGGTTGTACAGGGTTGGTGCTTCTATGATTGCTTGCTCTATATCGTAAAATGCATCATTTTCCCTCTTATCCCACTTGTATATTGCATCCTTCTTCACCATCTCTTGCATTGGTCTTACTATCTAGGCATAGTTGGACATGAATTTGCAGAAAAAATTTATCTTCCCCAAGAAGGACTGCATGGATTTCTTATTCACTGGGAAGGGAATCTCTGTGATGGCCTTGAACCTTTCAAGTTACACTTTAATCACACTTTTTTCAATGATGTGACCCAAGAGGTTCCACTCATACACTGCGAAAATTCTCTTCTTGAGATTAAGATATGTCATGTATTTTCATAATCGCTCAAAACTTTTCTTCAAATGGTGCAAGTGGTCAGATCTCATTTTGAAAACATCGTGAAATCATCAATATACACCACTAAAATCTCACTGATGCAAACTACGAAATGTGATGTCCATCGCATGTTGGAAGGTTGCACCAGCATTAATAAGCCCAAATGGCATTCTTTTGAAAGCAAACATGCCCCACTTCATTCAAAATGTTGTTTTTAGTCTGTCAGGTTCTCACACTAGAACTTGGTTATAACCTGGAAATCCATCAAGCAAAGAAAACATCTTTGACCCTGATATTTGTAGGTTTTAACCCTGTACAGAAATTACCTGTATACGAATTCTAAAACATAGAAAATAAACAATGTGAGAGCATAACACATATACATAGAGATTTTCCCCTGGATCCCAAAACCGAGACTACCAGCTTGATTTTTCATTATGTTCCTTTCAATGTTACAATACATATTTATACATGTCGAAGCATCAAATGCCATGGACCGAAAACCATCGCGTCCAAAATCATGGACTGAAAACCATCGTGTCCAAAACTGTGCGAAAAATCATGCACAAAACCAAAGGTAGGTCCACCCAACCTAATATAGGGTCCAAAAACAAAATTTTCTGGGGCGCTGCCCCAGACCCCATAGAGTGGGGTTACCTACACCCCTCTAACCCCCTGTGACTCCCCCCACTACGCAATTGGCGCAATGAAGGGGGGGATCTGCCCCCCTTCTAACCCCCCAGTTAACTACGTGGACTAGTCGTGGAAAGAATATAACACAACCCAACAATATTTGTTTGTAAAATATGTTCCATTAACAACACTGAGTAGTTATCTTTGTTTGATCCGCGATTAAGGTTTCATAAATTTTCTTCAACGTTGAATGTTGCACTTTATAAATGATCTGAGCATCCAATAGCTTCCTTAACTCTTTATGAATCAGAGGCTCAAACATCGGATGAACTTTTCGCAACTTATATCGGAAAGACTTGGCCCCTTCTTTAATCAGAATAACATGTTGGATTATTTTTGTGTCATAAGTTTTGAGATCATCATATGTCCACACGAAAACATATCAATATTGCTTGAAAAGGCAGATAAAAGATTTCTTCTCTTGAGGCATGCAGCAAGTACCAAAATTGACAAAGCCTGAGGATCCCCTTGGTGTAGGATCCCCATTTGAAATAAAGCTTGGTTGTTGTTTACTTAAATATTTGTCTTGGCTTTAGCTGTTAGCGAGAGAGAGAATTTCATATGCGCCTTTGAAAAAGAAAGCAAGTGTTCTTGGTCAATGTTCGATTACAGGTGTATCAAGGCACTTTTGCTACAGAGGGAGAGAAAATTGAGTCTCTAAAAGAGAAGTAATAGTACCACCCTAGCAGAGACACACACAAACAAGAAATATTCATCTAACATCCAACGAAATATTCCACATAGATGCAACGATTGTTACAACCACTACATCACATTCTCAATAAGGTAAGCATTAAAATAACTGAAATAGTTCAACTACTTTAGTACAAGTGAAAGAAAACATGAATCATAAACATTTACATAACAGTCTTACAAATATTCATAATCCATGCATGAAAAATGTGTTGGCCTTTAGGCTTCAATTATTAAGTAAAAGTTCCAAGACACATGAATACAATGAATATCACTAGCTCCAATAGTGGAGCGTTGGAGCCACTACTTGCTCCCCAAAAGTACTAAATTTGTCTCGTTGATGCCTTATGGGAGAAGCCAAGGTGAAATTCATTTGCTTGTAAAATGAGGGTGTATATATAACAAATGGGGTCATCCTTAACCTCCCTTGTGACTCTTAGACTAGCCTCATGATTATTTGGACTTCCCTATGACTTTTTGACTCTTACATGACTCTTCACATTCTATACATGCCCTTTGGACTTCCACTTTACAATACATTTTTGAATAATAATTTACATAATCCACAAATGATATGGCACATGATGACTGATGACATGACCTGACATGACACTGATGACATGGGTTACATGATGACATGGAAATTTCAATCCATTATTTGTTGTTGCTTACTTTTTGCCTTCTTGAAGATAGAACATGATCTCTTCTTCCACCTCCATATGGCTTAGAGATGAGGATTCTTCAGTGTGATATGGATCTTAAACTTGTTTTCACAATATGATGTCCCTTTTCTTTTGCTTCATTGTCCAACTTGTACTTGCAACTACAGAGGTGATTTCTAGCATGGTCTCCTTCTCCATCTTCTTCCTCATCATCCTGTCATAGCATGATAGAATACCTACTACTGCAATTCACTCATGACAATATGACATCAGTTGGATAAACCCCTAGTCTAATATGCGGCATGATGATCAATTAATTGAGTTGGGACTAGGTGGCAGGAGGAGAGATAGGCTCAAGGATTGCATAGTTTCACAACTCATGCAATCAAGGGTGGGGACTCAGCCTTGAGACTACGCAATGCGCATTTTAGGATTAATTGGGCTTGAAAATTACGTAGTTGAGGGATTTAAGAAGCCAAGTTGAGGGCCTGAGCACTGAATTTTCCCACTGCACGGTTCTGGAAGGACAGGAGGCCATGTGATTGCGCAATCACGTAGTTCAGGAGCTCACAGTTGAGGCTTGACGAATGAGACTATGCAATGCGCAATTCTGGAGCTCAGAGGTTAGGCTTGAGCACCTAGATTGTACAGTGCGCAGTTCAGGGAGGTAGAGACTGTGCATTACACAGTGCTAAGAGACAAGGTTGTTGCTTGAGGACTGAGACTGCATGGTGTGCAAACCAGGAGGGATGATTGAGGCTCAGTGGCCTAGTTGGGGAGTTTTCGTAGTTTTGACTAAGTGTTGGATCAGTGAGATAAGGTTGAACAAAAGTAAGACTTGAACATGATCACACACTTATATTACTTGAAGACACAACACATGAACAACATACTTTTCCTCATTGTGACAACTTTTCGATATCCTACACCAAGTGCAACACCAAAGATACATTCTGAGATGACACTGACGCCACTTATGCGACAGTGCGTGAAACTTTGGAAATGAGTGAAATAGATGTTTTCATGATAAGAACAACTCATTTACACAAATATTACCCCTTAAAACACACCAAAACTAGATCATGTACAATGTGCAACACTTAACATGCTAGAAGACGACACTTTGATCTCCTCACATATCAGACCTGAACACTTAGAGAAAACACATGCAATGACTCTTAATATTTGCAATGAAAACATGAAAAGTCAAAGTAGGCTCCAAAATTTGGATGTAGGCCAAAATTTTGGAGGGTTTTGTAGAAGCGAAAACAGGTTGGAGATTTGAGAATATTGGTTCTCCAATTTACATTCATGTACCCAAATATAATAGAAATAAGCTAGAGCCTTCGGGAAAGAAAGGAATATTCGTTGGATATAGTGAGTCATCAAAGGCCTATAGAATCTATGTTCTGAGACAACAACGGGTTGAAGTCAGTAGGTACGTGACTTTTGATGAGTGTTTCCTATTGGAAGTATAAAGAATTTACCATGGACTCTAATGATAATGAAGAACAAGAAAAACCCACGGAAGAGGGTTCAGATCCATTCAATCTTTTAGAACATCAAGAAGAGCCAAAAGGGCAAAGGGCCTGGTGAACCATTGGATCCAGTTGTTGTTCCTGAAATTAGGAAGAGGCCAACTTGGGTTAGATCTACCTTGTAGGAAACATAAGGACGTGCAAAACTGCATGGCACCTTCAAGGAAAGTAAGACACTGAAGAGGTATTTTGGATATGTAGCATTTATTACTAATCTCATTGATTCTAAACCTTTCACCAATGAAGCAGTAGTTGGCCAACAATTTTGGAAGGATACGATGCTGGAAGAATACCAATCTATTATGAAGAATGATGTATGGGTAATTGTGCCTAAACTAGAAGGGAAGTCAATGGTGGCCTCCAAATGGGTATACAAGATTAATTATGCAGTGAATGGCAGTATTAACAAGGCAATATTTGTGGCCCACGAGGCTTTGGATTGACGGTGAATGGGTGCCTTGTTAAGGCACTCCTTGCAATAGGTCACCGGTTCAAATCCCCCTTGGGTACTTAGGTTAGTCTAAAAAAAAAAAAAAAAAAAAAAAAAAAAAAAAAAAAAAAAACAAGGCAATATTTGTGGTTCAAGGATTCTCCCAAAAAGAGGAAGAATATTACGATGAAAAATTTTCTCCAGTTATCAAGTACACTACTATTAGATCTATTACTTGTTCTATGCGTTTGAATTACTTCAGATGGATGTAAAGATTTCTTTCATTAATGGTGTGATTGAGGAAGAAGTGTACATTGAACAACCTCAAGGTTTTTAGGTTCATGGGAAAGGGTCTCATGTTTGCATATTAAAGAAATCCTTATATGGACTCAAGAAAGCATCTAAAGCCTGGTATTCTCGAATTGACACCTACCTAACAAGACTTTGTTTCTCCAAAAGTGATGTTAATCAAAATCTATATCAAGGTTGAGAAGAATGAACCTATGATTTTTTTATTGCATGTTGATGACTTATTTCTAACAGGTGTAGAGCATCCCATTATTCAATGTGAAAGGGAGTTGGCCTCTAAATCCAATATGAAGGATCTTGGGTTGATGCGCTACTATTTGGGAATAGAAGTATTGCAGAATCTTGGTGAAATCTTCCTTGGTCAAGGAAAGTATATTATCAAGATCTTACAGAAGTTTGGAATGATGAACTATAAATCTATGACAACTATGGTAAAAAATATGAGAAAGCTAAGACTCCGAGTCAAATTTGGTAGATCCATCCATGTACCAAATTTTGATTGGCACCTTGATGTATATGGTTAATGCAGTGAACACTCTGAACCAGTTCCAAATGGAACCAAGACATGATCATTGGATTGCAGCAAAGCATGTATTAAGGTATTTACGCAGTATAGTTGGTTATGGTTTGAGATATGTCGCAAACGATGATATGTAGTTGCAGGGACATACAAGATTGGGTAGGGATTGCAGAAGATGGAAAGAGTACATCTGAAAGATGCTTCAGTTTGGGATCTGTTATGTTTTCATGGATGAGCAGGAAGTAGTCATTTTTTGCACTCAACACTATCGAGGCAAAGTATATTACAACGAGTTTAGTGAGTTGTGAAGCAATGTGGCTTCAGAAGTTACTCGCATGACTATTTGATCAAGTGCTAGAACCGACTGTGATATATTGTGACAATCAAAGTTGTGTGAAGCTTGTAAAAAATCCAATTTTTAATGATAGGTTGAAGCACATCGAGATCAAGTACAACTTCATTTGTGACATGGTACAGAAGGGAGCAATGAAGCTCCAGTACATCTCTATTAATGCACAACTAGTTGATATTCTTACAAAGCCTTTTTCCAAAGGGAAGTTTGTGTACTTCAAGGAAAATATTCAACTTGTTGAGAACGCATCCCTTAGTGAGAGGGAGGGCTAATGATAGCATCAAGGACAAACATTCTCCCTGTGTCATATATGACCAGATTATGGACAATGGTCCAGCAAAGGACAATCATTCTTCATGTGTCGAGTATGTTGACCAGATTAGGAAGAATGGCCCTAAAGGACCAGGATCACTCAGTTGAGTGGGTGCCTTCAGCATCAGGCTTAGATTACCCTCTAGATAGGTTGAGTGACCTCCTTTGGAATCATGGCATAGAATGAGGCCTTTGGATTTGGGACTATATTACTCAAATGAATTGAATGTATCCCAAGGGTTTCACCACGAGTCAAAGAGATTGACCAATGTTATAGTGAACTAGGACTAGTTAGTATACCATGGGTCAGAGGCACTGACCGGAATCATGGTGACTAGTTGATGCTAAAGATGTACCATGTTTCACAGTTGTTGACCAAATTGTGGTAATTGGATGGTGTTGATACTAATGATCTGGTATAACCGTTTCTTAGAGAAATTTGTCAATATGAGAACATCTGGTTAGTCATTATGAATACCTCCCTAGCTAAGAGGGGGTGTTGAATTTCGTAGCTATGGTTGGTCTTTATAATTTATATTTTAGCTCTTAAAGTATATAATTAAAATGAAATACATGTTCTTAATGCCATTATTATTGATTAGCTCTTTAAAATATTTATTTAAGACATGTTCTTCATGTTGATATCAAAAGAGAAAATTTTGAATTTTTCGAAATTCGAATGTTTGGCTCCAAACTTGTTAAGTCAGTCCTAGTGAAGAGACACCCATTTAGACAAGTAGAACACTATTTATAGAGCACTCTACCTCCTCCACAAGGCACCATTCAAGCTCATACAAGACAAGATATATTATGGGGGGGTTGATATATTATGGGGGGGTTGTATTTCGGCCTAGGCAGATCAGAGAGGGTCGAGTTTGTTGGGCAAAAGATTGAATTGACAAGAACATTGTTTGACCAAGTTTGACCATAGTGTTGTTCATTTTTACCAACATAGTTGACTAGCAGTATTAGGTGGATGTCTTGTTGAACTAAATAATTTCTCTAAGGAAAAGGTTGTTGGGATTTTTCTCCAAGTGGGTTTCCCAAGGTAAATCTTGTTTTGTCTTTGTGCGTTGTGATCTCTATTATCCTTATGCATTTATGGTTGAACTTCTAATGATAAACTATAAGTATTAAAAGAATATATGCATTATTAGAAGTAATTATCAGTACTTCAGAAATTAGTGCTTATATATATTGCACTTGAAAAAACAATAGGGGATAGAATAGACGGTGATGGAGTGTATTGTCAAGGAACTTCCTGATGGATAGGTGACGAGTTTGAAACTCCTTGGGCAAAAATCTAGCCATGTTAAAGGCTAGTGTGGCCCAGGACGGATGTGATCCCTAGGTGATTGTGATGGCTTAGATGCTCTTGGGTCATGGTCTCTCAACCCAAATATTAAGGATACAGTCATCTCAGGACTCACACTACTTAGTAGACAAAAAAATATTATTATTTTTAAAAAACAACAATTTATGTAATTGGTAAGAAATCTAAAAGATCTCCTTTAAAGTTATCATTCTCTATAAACTTGTGTTATTCACAAAAGTGTTTTAAACTCCATTAACATAGAATAATATAATCTAATGATCCTCTATGAAGTACAACCACGTTGAAGTCCCCACAAGCCTTGTGAAATTTTAATATTTTCAAAAATTATTCATATTAAAAGAATTGGAACCATTTTTCTTTAAGTTATACTTCCAACATTTCTTAAAATTTCTATCTAATGTGGCATGTAGATTAACACAAAATCACCAAAATACATATTTGTATACAAATAATGGTCTTACTTTTAGCACGCCACTTTAAATTCTCTCTTTTTTTAGCATTGATGTCCAACCATCCATGTTAGAAATAACGCACTAAGTAGCTACAACAATCACTATTAACCACTTAGTGTAGGATCATTTTATATTAAAAGATGTGAATATAGTCTTAAGCATAGCTTAATTATCATGCAAAAATTCCATTAACCATTAAGTGGAGTTACATTAGGTAATTAGGCATTATTTATATTTCTAAGGTTAAAAAGTATGTTATACCACTTTTCAAAATATAAAAGATAATATTACACGTCTTTTTTTACATGATACATAGTCATCAACTTCACTATAAAAAGCTTATTTTTTAAGGGTTGCATTTAGTGGTTGTTTTTATCTTTGTTCTAAAAAGAGGTCTCACTAATAATGTCATTTTTTTCCAGACTTAAAATTATTATATTGTGCAACCATGGCGATAATAACCTCATAATATTGCCAAAAAAACCTTTAAAATAGACCGTCAAATAAAAAATCATCACTAATAGTAACACCATTTTTTCAAGGTTAAAATTATGACATCATTGAAACTATGAACTTAACAATTAGTATCATTACAACAAAAATCTTAAACTATCGATCCATAAATCACAAAGTGAGACACTCATCTTTACTTAAAGACTAAAATTACAACATTCTTTAAATTATGACCTTGAAAATCAGTATTCTTACAACCAAAATCTTAAAATTGACCCTCAAATAATATTGATCTTGAAAATCAATATTCTTAAACCAAAATCTTAAAATTAACCCTCAAATTAAAAAATACTAATAATGACATCCCCTTTTTCTTAGAATTACAACATTTTTCAAATTGTGACATAAAAAAGGTTGATATTATTCCAAATAAAGTCATATTTTAAAAATTAAAAAGACTAGAAAAATAAATAAATAGACCCCTAAAACATGGAAATTTTCTTTTTATTATAAACAAACCGAACATATTAATAAAAATAGATATTATAAATAAAAAACAAAATTAAAATAAATAAATAAATCTATTTACAAATTTTTAAAAGTTGAAAGGGAAAATTATATATTTTAATTAAAAAACATTAAAAACAATTAAAATTTTAAATTTTAAAAATAATAATTAGAAACAAAGACATTAACAATGAACACCACTAGCTCCAATAGTGGAGTGTTGGAGTCAATCCTTGATCCTCAAAAGAACTAGCTTATCTCTCTAATGCCTCAGGAGGAGCCAAGGTGAAAATTCTTTTTCTCATACAATGAGGGTGTATATATAACCAAGAGATGATGTTTCACCTTCCTTGTGACTCTTTGACAACCCTCATGACTGTTTGACTTCCTATGACTTTCGAATTTACATGACTTTTCATATTCTGAACGTGCCCTTTGGACTTCCCATTAGGGGAGTTTTGAGGTCTAAAAAATATTAAAAACAATTAAAATTTTAAATTTTAAAAATAATAATTAAAACAAAAACATTAAAAATTGAAAAAACATGAAAATTGAAAAAAAAATAACCTAAATGGAGTAACTCATGAATCCTCACTCCTTGCCCTCTCAAGCACTCCCCTCTCAAACATGGTATTTCTTCGCCTTGTCCCTCAACCATTAGTAATTAAGATCAATGAATGATCAGTTTTTCCTCCATTAGAGAATGTTTAAGGTTAGAAATGAACTTCAAAATAAAACAAAATAAAATAAAAAATGTACTATCCACATCAACTTTAAAATAACCAATGGGATTCAAGATAATGATGTCAAATACAAGGGTAAATTGTTTTGAAAAAAAAACACTATATTTTATGTTGTATTTTTCACCTATTTTTAATAGATTTACTCAAATATCAAATATAAGCACTCGCTAGATGCAAGATTAAATTCCAGATCTAATTAGTACCCACTCTATATGTTGAGAAATATAGGGGTATCAATTTGGGTGATTTCTCTTACTTGATAATTTCTTATGATGTTTTTTTTCACTTATCTTGATTAGCTTCTTCTTTCACTTAATTATATTTAGTGTTCTTATCATCAAATGGATACCAAAACAATGAATAACAATGAGACAAGAGGACAAGATGTAGATTGTCATCCATGGCTAAAACCACTCTTCTTGAGAGGAAAACCCACAAGAATTCTTCTCTTCTTATAGAACTTCAATTGACGAATTCCAAGACCTATGACCCTTCATGAAAAAACCCTCCAAGACCAATTCAAATTACTCCTTTGATCAACTCTTCTTCCACAAAGTCAATGTTGGTCAAACTTGCTGCAACACTTTGAATTTTGGCTTCTCTTCAGGACTTTGGCTTCTTTCACGAGTCTGTAATTCTCATCCTACCTGAAATGTTCTGCAGTTTCACATGTGTGGATAGATTGGAGTAGATTAAGGAACCTTCTTTTCTTCGCTTGGATAGAATCTTCCTTCTTGAGGACTCGGCCTACAGAGAGATTCCTTTTGCCACAAAATTTGGATTTCTTCTACAACTCTCCCTTACTGCAACCAAAATGATTCCCTAACTCTCACATGTGTGAGGAGGTTTAGCCCAAAACATATCATAAAAATTTCGATTTCTTCTTCCTTTATATCTCCTTTCCTTCACTCCCTTGTATATCTTCCTCTTACTCTTTATAACTTGTTGTTGCTTGATAGATCCTTCTTTGAACGAGGCTGAGAGTTCCTTTTTCGAGTCACGCTTTGTAGGTTGACTTGTTACTATCCATAGGCTTACTTGTCTTTTGTGAAGGCCAACTTGTTGCTTGCACCATGACAAGGTCTTTGAGGGTCTTTTGACTCTAGATTTGACTCAAGTAATTTTCTTTTACAATATGTAACATGCCCAAAAGGATCTTCCATACATGACAATGACTCAATTTACTTGTAGACTCAATGATAAGCCCTAGAAGCTCAATGGGTGTTTGACCTATAAAAATAAATTTCCCTTGAGCATGAAACCCATGTCTCAAGAATAACAATAATAAATTTATCTTTATCTTTACATTAAATATATAAAATCATGATCACTTATGTCATTATGAAGACCAAACCTAGTTACGTATTTCAACACTCCTCTTTAACTAGAGAGGTATTCATAATCCATACAAGGTACTTGGACATTTTCAATCTGAATAATTCTTATGAGAAGAGTCGGATTGGTAAGCCATCTCATAAGCTATTTCCTTATCTTATGCCAAAGAATCTCATCATATCAACCAACATTGTCACATAGCAAGGTTTTGACTAACAACTCTATCTCTCCACAAGATCAGAGCACAATGTTGGCAAGATCAATGACTGATAGAAACCATCATCATTATCTCTCATGGCACATACCCCACCTGAGTGTTTACAGAGTATGTCCTTTTAGTGCTCTTTATGTCTTGGAATAACACATCATTAAGGAATTTCCTCTTCAACTACTCTTATCCTAAATGCCCTACCTCATCCTCAAAGAATATCGAAACCAATCTCAAATGCTTACCCAATCCTCCTTTCTTTCTTCACAACATGAAGACAAGAATGATGTGTTTATCTCTCCTCATGGCCTTCCATAAGACTTGTGGTTGTTAGTCCTGGTCTAGTGCATGGCACATGAAGTATAGAACCATATTTGTCACTCCCTTTTGTCCTGGGAAGACCAACTCATTCCTTTAAAAAGGAATATACCAAAGATCCCTCTTATCTAGGGATTTGTCAAAGCTCCCTCTTATCTAGGGATTTGTCAAAGCTTCCTCTCAAATAGGGACTTGTTTCCAACAACATCTCTTTGGTGTAGATCATGGTACTACCAGCTGATAGTAGGGCTCCTCCTTTTGATGTCATGAATTTCATCTTCATCATTATGGAGCCTTTAGCTTTCGTAGGGCATCGGCCATCCATCACTTTCCTTCAATGAATCATAGGGTTGAACCATCAATCATGTCATCCTTCTTTTCATCATAAAGTGATCTTCCAATCCACATATGGCTTTCCTTCATACAACTACTTCTTCTTATTTATGTTTCTTTAGGATCTTTCATCCATTCCCATGAGTACTAATTGTAGATGGCATCTGTAACTCTCTTCTGGTAGCCTTGTTTAACCCAAACTAGATGTTGTTCAAAAATAAAAAAATGAACATCAAATCAAAGTTACCTTTTATGATGGCCTTTCATCATGACATTTGCTTCATGCAATATCAACATCTTGCACATTTATACATATCTCCAAGATTTCCAGTAGACTTCATCCTTCCTCATGGAGATGTCATACCAAATATTTCTAGTCATCGGATGTTGATTCCTTATCTTATATAACCATGGTTGCATATTTTCCATGAACCCTTCTTCCTTTCCTCACATATTATATCTCAGGAACTTCTATGCATATTTCCTTCATCTTGTCAACCACCTCATATTCCATAGAACATATTATGTTGATTTCATGCTCATGAGATAGGGAATTTCAACCATGTTATCTGCAACTATATAATGACATGACTTAATCTATTAAATACAAGCATACATACTTCTTTTCTTCTTTTGGTCATCTAGACTTTCTTTGGTAGCTTCCTTTCCTTGCTTGAAATCACTTCAATCATGTTGCACTCCTTTGTCATCACACCATCTTCCTTCTAAACAATGGATCCCACACAAGGTGGAGTGATCAGCAAGAAATTGCTTCTTCCAAGTAGAGGTGAGCCTTCTAATTAAGATTCCAATGGAGGATCTTGATTATCCTCATATAGAAAATGCTCCTTCCTATAGATGATGTATGATGATTTCTTTCTATCATGCTAAATGACTTTATTTCAACCATATATACTACTTATGATTTCAATGTAGTTACCAAGAGCTAATTCCTTGCTACATCCATGTAGACTTCTATTTCAGCGATTCTTTCAAGCTTCTCTAATGATGTCATGAGCTCTTGTTTTGCTTCAATCACATGCTTCTAGTATGATGCCATATTCTACTAAGATGTATCTTGTCATAATGTGTCTCATCTTGTTTGCCATGGTAGAGGTATTTTCACCTCCTATTTCTCCTTGATATGCATTAGAGAAACCTCAATAATGAAGATCTATCCCTTTGGATTTCTTCTCATCATGTTGTTCCACTTCTTCAGTGATATGGGCTTAGTTTCTTTCTTTCCTTTTATTGTTGTCCTTCTTGAATTTAGGAAAATCTCTCTTGAAATGCCCATATTCCTAACATCCATAACATTGGATATTTGACATATCGATTTTCTTCTTTTTCTGAGGACCAAACTTCCTAAATTTTCCTTTCCTCCTAGCCATCGCAGCAAATGCTTGAACTTGTTCGCTTGGTCCCATGTCACTCTTATATTTTAACCTAGCTTATTCAGTCTTACATAATGACCAGAGTTCACTGAATGGATGTTTGATACAAAGTTTACCCATTCATCAGGTATTGCATTGAGCACAATTGTGGTCATTTGTTTAGCGGACATTATTTCCCCCAACCCTTGCAGTTGGTTTCTTATTTGTGACACCCTCATAAAGTATGAGGCTATTCCTTCTTCTTTTGATATCTTCATCTTGTATAGCTCGATTCTCAAGGATATGATTCCTCCAACAGCACTTACGAAGAACAATTCTACTAAGTTTTCATAGATTTCTTTTGATGTCTCCAACTTTGCTACATAAGGTATGTGGGGATCCTTGATGGATTCTATAAGGATCCTTTGATCCCTTATTTCCCCTTTCATATATTTCTTCAGTGCTTGAGATTCTTCTCATGATGGTTTGGAGATCTTACCATTGACATGACCAATAACTTCATTCTCTATGAGGATCAAATCTATCCTCTTTTTCCAAGGAAGTCTGATGACCCAACCAATTTGTTGCTTTCCTTGCAAAACGAAGTCATTTTGATAGATTCAGACATATATATAAATACTTACTTTTAATGTGAATATGCTCCTTTGATGGTGATATCTTCAACTTGATTCCTTTCTTGCTGATGTTGATAATAGAAGATGTCTTTCTTCAAGTATGATTTGATAGGGATCCTTAACTCAAGCAAAGGGAGATCACTTTGATTCCTTGATGATGATGGTAGTGCTTCTTCTTTCTTCTTGAGATGGAGACTTTAAGATGCTTCAAATGAGTATTCATTCTTTGTAGGGACCTTGAGATCTTCTTTTCCTTGTGATGATGATTGTAAAATCTGAGAGCTTCCCAAGAATGTTGCAAGTGTGGAACCCTTATTCTTTGGATGAGCTAGGATTTTGAGGTCTTCTATGATGTTTCTTCCTTCAAGATGATGAGTGGCTTTAGTCCTTTGATGATTTCCTTGTGCTCAACCCTTGTGAATCCCTTTTCTTGATAGATCGATGTCCTCTTTGATCCCTTTTGATAGTCCTTCTTCAAGTTTCCTTTCCATGTCTTGTCACCTTAGCTCTTATACCATGTTGAAAAATCTAAGGGCAGCAATTGAAGTGATTTCTCTTACTTGATAACTGCTTGTGATGTTTTTTTTACTTACCTTGATTAGATTCTTCTTTCATTTGATTATATTTACTGTTCTTATCATAAAACAACTACCAAAATAATGAAGAACAATAAGACAAGAGGACACAAGATGAAGTCTATTAGTCAGGGCCAGAGACTCTCTTCTTGAGAGGAAAACACACAAGAATTCTTCTCTTCTTATAGAACTTCAATTGACAAATTCCAATACCTATGACCCTTGACCAAATACCCCTCCAAGACCAAGTCAAATTACTCCTTTGATCAACTCTTCTTCCACAAAGTCAACATTGGTCAAACTTGTTGCAACACTTTGAATTTTAGCTTCTCTTCAGCAATTTGGCTTCTTTCACGGGTCTATAATCCTCAGCCTTCCTGAAATCTTCTGCGATTTCACAAGTGTGGACGAATTGGAGTAGATTAGGTAACCTTCTCTTCTTCACTTGGATATAATCTTCCTTCTTAAGAACTCGACTTGCAAATAGATTCCTTTTATCACAAAATTTGGCTTTCTTCTACAATTCATCCTTGCCGCAACCAAAATGATGCCCTAGCTCTTGCACATGTGAGGAGATTTGGCCTAGAACATATAAGAAAAATTTTGGTTTCTTCTTCCTTTAAATCTCCTTTCCTTCACTCCCTTGTAGGTCTTCATCTTGCTCTTTACTGAACTTCTTGTTGCCTGATCGATCCTTCTTTGGATGAGGTCGATATTTCCTTTATAAAGGCTTCCAGTCACACTTTGTAGGCCAACTTGTCATTGTCCCTATGTTGATTTGTCTTTTGTGAAGGTTGACTTGTTTCTTGCACCATGACAAGGTCTTGGAGGGTATTTTGAATCTAGATTTGACTCAAATAATTTTATTTTACAATATCTAACATGCCCAAAAGGGTCTTCCATACATGACAATCACTCAATTGACTTGTAGACTCAATGAAAAGCCCTAGAAGTGTAGAAATTATGATGTAGATTTGCAACTGCTCATGAAGTTTTAATCAAAATCACAAGACACAAACCTACTCTACTGCTTTGCGGAAAACAATTCACAGTTTAGAACACCAATCACAAACATGAAATGATAAATAACACACACGCACACAGTATTTTTTCTGGGGAAAGCAATCTGCTAAAAACCCCAATGCCTTCTTGCATTAATCTGATGAATAGAGATGTATTACAATTGCTTTGCTCAACTAAGCACAACCTGCAAGTGAATAACCTATCTCTCTGCTCACTGAGAAGCTCTGACTCATACTTCGTCAATTTCTACCTATTCTTGAGCCCCTTATTTCCTTATGCAGATCCTTGAGAAATTAGGCCCCTATTATTTAAGAATTTCTCCAAAATGGATTGTGTAATTCCCAAGGTTGATCATCTAACCGCATGCAACACCTATACGCTCAAGACTAGTCTATAATTGATGTTACAGTATCTTGGAATCTCCACTACAACTGGGGAACTCGAATTCTATGCATGCACTAGCTATTTTAGGTTGATTGATCAGTTAATTCAATGATCACTGAGTTTAACTGAAGTCCCACTGCACAATTGACCTTCCACTAGTTCCTCCAACAGTTCGAACTAGTTTAACTAAAAACAACCTTAAATAACTTTCCTTGATTGCTACAAATTAGCAATCACACATGCTTAACTAAACTCTAACTCCTCCAACTCTAATTTACTGAGCTAACTGAGTGACAAGAGCCATGTCACCTCAGTTAATTGCATCCAAGTTGTATGTTGATGTGGAAATTCGAATTTTCCCAATTTGACCAAGACAAAATCAAATTGATAATTTCTTGTTGCATTTTTCAACACTCCCTTAACAAGAAAGGGATTATCAACCACCCCTATCCTGCACCTGTGGAACTCGAACTTCCCTCTTGACAAGGCCTTTGTCAAAATGTCAGCATCGTGTTCCTCTGTCAGAATGTATTGTAGCAATATTATATGTCTTCGTACACAATCCCGAAAATGGTGATACCATATATCTATATGCTTGGATCGATCGTGAAAAACAAGATTTTCAGAGAACTTGATGCAACTCTGATTATCACAGTAGATCACAATTGGATCCATCATCTGACCAAATAGTCCCACAAGTATATTTCTCATCCAGATCGCCTCACATTTTGCTTGACTTGCAGCCATGTATTCTGCTTCTATTGAGCTGAGCACTACATATACTTGCTTCTTCTTGTACCAGGAAACAATTGCAAACCTAACACTGAAAATTCCACCTGATGTAATTTTTCAATGTGATGGACTCCCTGCCCAATCTACATCTATGAAGCCACACAGCTTCACTCACTTTGTTTGTCTATACCATCGTCCAAACTGGGTAGTGCCTCTGAGGTACCATAAAGCATGTTTATTTTCCTTCCAAAAGAATTTGGTCGGCCTAACCATAGTTTGGCTCAGTTGGTTGATTGCTTTGCACAATTTTGGTCGTGTGTCCATAAGATACATCAGTGAACCCACTAGCTTCTGAAGCATCCACTTCTTCACTCGAGGTATCATCCTCCTTCCTCTAATTGGTTGCTAGAGGTGTCTCCATGGGCTTACAACTCTCCATGCAGAATCTCTGTAGTATCTCATTTTCATACTTTCCTTGAGACACAAATAGTTCCCCATTTCCTTGCCATATTTCCAACCCAAGGAAGTAGTGCATGAGACCCATGTCCTTCATTTCAAATTCCCTTGCAAGGTGTTCCTTGCAAGATCTAGTCAGTGGTTCATCACTAGTTAAAATAAAATCATCAACATATAAGACAATAATAAGAAATTTACCTTCTATCAATATGTGATAGAGGTTTGCATCTGCTTCACTTTTGGTGAAGCCCAAACTAATGGATCTTGAGGATCTTCCAACCCATCTACACATCCACTGCAATAATTGATCTAACGGATGAGTACCTTACTACAGAAGCAAAGGTCTCCTCATAGTCAATTCCCTCAACTTGAGAGTATCTCTTGGCCACAAATCTGGCTATATTTCTCCATTCTTTCGTCTGTTGCATGCTTAACCTTGAATATCCATCTCGAAACCACAACTGATTTATTTTCCGGTCTTGGTACCACTTCCCAAACATTTTTCTTTACAATGGATTTGTATTCCTCCACCATTGCATCAACCCATACAGTTTTCTATACTGCTTCCTCTAAAGAAAATGGCTCAGACTCTACAATCTCATTCATTAGAGCCATGTAGCCAATGTACCAATGAGGTGACCTCCTCTGTCTACGTAAATTTGAAGGGGCTCCTACATTCTCCCTTGCATCCTGCACAAGTCTATCAACTTCCCTAGTTCCTTTTCTACTTTCTCTAGATGATTCTTATTGAGTGGATGTCTCCACTCTTCCTCCTCTATGATCCTCCATGTGTGGCTGCTCCACAACTTCTTGAAGCTCCTCCTTTGGAGCTAAGAGTTCCTCTTCTGATGGGATTTGAAGCTCCCTCTCAAGAGAGCACAACATTGCTTTATCCTCATCAAACTTTACATCCCTTTGCACAACTGTCATTCTGAGGGATGACAAGTACACACGGTGGTTGTGATGATTTTTCGTGTAACCCACAAATACCCCCAACTATGTTGTCAGCTCATGCTTCTTCCTTGATTCTTTGGAGACATGGTAGTAAATAGAGGCTCCAAAAATCTTGAAGTGCGACACATCCGACTTTCTCCCCGAGAAAGCCTCCTCCGGTGTAATCATGTCTAGAATCCGATGAGGACTATAGTTCTACAAATGTAATGATGTGTTGCATGCATCAACCCACAAATGCATAGGTAGGCCTTAGTCATGCAAAATATCCCTCACAGCTCCCACAGTGTTATGGTTCTTTCTCTCAACCACACCATTATGTTGTGGGTTGTGGGGTTTTGTCAGCTCTCGTCGAATGCCTTCTTTCGCGCAGAAATTCTTGAATTCATTCGACATGTATTCACCTCCATTATCGCTCCTGAGTGCCTTCACTTTCTTGTCAATCTCTTTCTCAACCAGTGCCTTGAATTCTACGAACTTAGAGAATGTCTCATCTTTCTTCCGCATGAAGAAGATCCAACACTTCTTTGAGAACTCATCAATCAAAATGGAAGTTTTCAAGAAAGGTCCACAGACATCAAAGTGGATCATTTCCAAGACTACATGTGTTTTCTTGTCCCGATCATGGAATGCGGATTTTACATACTTCCCCAAGGTACATCCTTTGCATACATCATGTTTCTCAAATTCTCCTTTGGGGAGGCCAGTGGTTATTTGTTGCATAATCTTCAAGGCGTCATGATGCAAATGGCCAAGTCTTTTGTGCCAAAATTCACCGACATCGCAGCCCTACACTTTCTCTGCCTTAGTAGTTAATGCAACACAGCCTTCCACATCTAGATTATACAGGTTCTTCACACAAACTCAGATCTGCTTCACCTGTCCCGTGGCTATGTATCTCAGGAATACTTTTCCTTTGATGAAGATCACATCATAAACACGGTCTTCCAAAACTGCAACAGAGATGAGATTTCTCTTTAGGCCCGGAACAAACATGACATTTGACTCCCTTTGAAAGGTTATTCTACCAATCACATTGGCGTTATACCTTCTGTCATCTCGCAACTCAATGTGCATCTGCAATTTTTTCTCCTTCAAGTTACTAAAAAATTATATACACCTTTTCATGTGGAATGATGCACCTGAGTTCAAGCACCACACACTCCCCATCATTGTGTTGGTCATGCATGCGATAAGGGTATAGTCAAGCTCAAACTGTGAAGCCAAGGCTTCACCTGCTACTCCTCCTAAGGTCTTCTTGCTTTCCTTTTTGTGTGGACACTTGATGGCATAGTGCTCGAATTCATGACAATGGAAGCATTTAATTTTGGACAAATCTTTCTTCTTGCCCCTTTGGCTGGATTATGGTTTGGATTGAGATTTCTTCCCTTTTCCCTTATTTCCCTTTCCAACCAATGTAAAGTTTTCTTCATCCTCGCCCTTGGATGAAGTCCCATCTCTGGTATTTCGCTTTATTTCCTCATGTACCAAATCGGACCATAAGTGTTCCCAATTTGGTAATTTCTCCATCTCTTTCATTGAATCTTGGTAGCTATGCTAGCTCTTGAGAAGGCCTAGAAGGGATAGGCTTACCAAGTCATCATCTGAAACAGTAACACCAACCCCTGCAAGCTCAAATCGGACCATAAGTGTTCCCAATTTGGTAATTTCTCCATCTCTTTCATTGAATCTTGGTAGCTATGCTAGCTCTTGAGAAGGCCTAGAAGGGCTAGGCTTACCAGGTCATCATCTGAAACAGTGACACCAACCCCTGCAAGCTCATCACAAACTTGTGTGAACATGCTCAGATATTGCTTAATAGTGTCATTCTTCTGCATCTTGATATTTCGAAGTTTATCCTTGAGTGTTAGTTTCATATGGTCACTACTTCTGAAATAGATCTATCAGTGCCTTCCAGATTGCATAAGGAGTTTATTTCCCATGGAGATTGGTGACAATGTGGTCCCGTACTTCCTTCAATATTATTCTTCTCTCCTTGACTACATCTTCTTTCGATTAGGCTAGGCTTTGGGCATTAGATTATGTTGGTTTTGTGACATCTCTCTTGATGTATTCTAGAAATCCATTGTCATCCAATACCACCTCCATGTGATCCTTCCATGCGATGAAATTAGAGTTTCCTTACAAGGCATACTCTAGCCTGAACCTGTTGAAGGTCGTCTTCCCAACCCTAGAGAGAGCTTGCAAAACTTAATTGAAAATTCGAACCTTCTGAGAAAGAACTTCAAAATTTTTGCTTTAATGTGAATCCTGCTGTGATACCATGTAGAAATTATGATGTAGATTTGCAACTACTCATGAAGTTTTAATCAAAATCACAAGACACAAACCTACTCTTCTGCTCTACAGAAATCAATTCACAATTTAGAATATCAATCACAAACATACAATGAAAAATAACACACATGCACACAGTATTTTTCCTAGGGAAAGAAATCTGCTAAAAAACCCAATTTTTGCTTGCATTAATCTAGTGAATAGAAATGTATTACAATTGATTTTTTCAACTGAGCACAACTTGCAAGTGAATAACCTATCCATTTTCTCACTGAGAAGCTCTGACCCAAACTTAGTCAATTTATGCCTCTGCTTGAGCCCCTAGTTCCTTGCTCAATTCCTTGAGAAATTAGGCCCCTATTATTTAGGAATTTCTCCAAAATAGATTGCGCAATTCCCAAGGTTGATCATATGACTACATGCAACACATCTACACTCAAGACTAGTCTACAATTGATGTTAAACTGCCTTGGAATCTCCACCACATCTTGGCAACTCGAATTCTCTGCATGCACTAGCTATTTTAGGTTGATTGATCAGTCAATTAGATGATCATTGAGTTTGACTTAAGTCCCACTGCACAATTGACCTTCCATTAGTTTCTCCAATAGTTGGAACTAGTTTAACTGAAAACAACTTGAAATAATTGACCTTGATTGCTACAAATTAGTAATCACACATGCTTAATTGAAATCTAACTTATCCAACTCAAATTTACTGAGCTAACTGAGTGACAAGAACCATGTCACCTCAGTGAACTGCATCCAAGTTGTCTGCAAATGTGGAAAATCGAATTTTCCCAATTTGACCAAGGCAAAATCAAATTGAGAATCTCTTGTTGTGTTTTCAAAAAGAAACACTCAATGGATGCTTGACCTATAAAAACAAATATCCCTTAAGCATGAAATACATGCCTCAAGAATAACAATAATAAATTTGTTTTTCTCTTTACAACAAATATATAAAATCATGATTACATGTCATTATGAAGACCGTACCTAGTTACATATTTCAACACTATATACATGCAATGGTCCCATAATGAAATTGACAAGGATTACATAAAAACAAAAAACCAGAGAGAGAAAAACACTTTTTATTATGTCGTATATTCAACTCATCTCCTCGTAAGGTTACTCAAATTTTAAATAAAGACAATAATTAAATGCATAATTAAATTTTTCAAACGTGTATATTTTGTATAGACTCATGGTGAGATAAACTAGAAATGCATGAAAAATAATCTCAATCAATAACACAGTGGGTCCATAAAAAGTATGTAAAGTAGGTACTCATTGGATATATAATTGAGTTTTACATCCAACAAGTGCCTACAATTGAAAATTGAGTAAACCTTGGTACTTATCAAAAATGTGGAATTTAATTATGCATCAAAATGAATGCATACGCTTGAAATTTGAATAAACCTATCAAAATATAAATCAAAAATACAATGAACAAAAATAAAATTATTTCTTTGTTAGAAAATCCATGACTTTTAATTTATTATTTTAATTACTGTGTTCTTACTCTCTTTTTAAAATCCTTATAAGGCTCATTTTAGACCTCAAAAATTTTCTTATACTTTATTAACCAAAAAAGGAAGAAACATTGCACACTTGTCATGAGAAACCTAGACATTCCAATAACAAATGCCATGCCTTGTAGACCAGAATGGCCAAGGCCCTTCTTACTAAACAAGAGCCATCAAAGGGTGAGGTTGATGAACAACAAGAGATTAATGTCAATAATGCAACCTCCATAAAAACTCAATTAGTTCTCAAGCCATAGGTTCTTATGATAACAATAAGAAGGTTCTCTTCACTTACAATTGTTAGATATGCAAACACATCCAAAGTCGTTCAATAAAAATGGCAACCAAAAAAACATAATTTTTTAACGATTCAACAACTCATTATAGCTTCCCACCACAATCACATCTCAAGCCATATCATCTCAATGAGGTCATTAGTCTCACTTTTACTTTAAAAAATTCCATTGATGTTGAAAGTACACCTTTGGTTTGATGTGAACTACTTCCCCATGAATTTGATTAAAAGGCAATCTACAATGACTTTTCCTTCTAAAGCCTAAACACAACACAAACTTACTTCCCTTATATGGAGCAACCACTAGCAAGTTAGTCAGTCAAAAATCTTTATTATACTCGACCCTCCCAACTTGCCATTACCTACTCCACAAAGTTCAAACTTCAAGATGCACTTACAAGTTAATTCTTAACACTTCAATCTCACACTCACCTTAAACACAAAGCAAAGTAAAAGACATCCTTCTATATTTGGATAAGACGACCAATATTTTTGCACATGCACTTCAACTTCTCTTCCCACAATTAGGAACTTCTCACAATTAGCTCATTACTTTAGCGAAAACATTCACCGTCTTTATTTGAAAAGACCCTATAATAAAACAACAGCGTGTTCCACACCTATTGCATGCATTTTAATTTTAACAAAGATGTTAAATTCAACTTTATCCCAATATCCACTTTTAGTAAAATATTAATTTTGAACTCCCAATACCTACACAATGTGATGTACTCAACGCATAGCTCTCAAAAATTATGGCCTCACCAAGATGGAAATACGTTCAATGAAGATATCTCCATAAGAATCTCCAATTTCTTTGGAGGAAATGACGCTTACTACTAGCTCATGAACATAATCCAGATATAATACATATTTGTAATTTTTTAGGTGACTTCATTAACGATTATAATTAATTAAATTTTGTATTTTATATTTGTATTCATAGGGGTTGGGTGTCTTTTCTGGAAAAGGTTTCCAGAATTTTGATTTAATTATAAAAAATTATTAAGCAGATGGTAGGGATTTAACCTCCACATAATATTCTAGACTATTTTTAGCAATAGTCACATGCCACACATTGAGATTTAATTCAAAAGTAGGTATGTTTTTTTTACCATTTTAATTATACTAATTAATTAAAAAAATGGCATATGAACAAGTGTCATATGAAATGAGTTACAATTTTTTGGGCATGTCGTATTGATAAGCCATGGTAATGGCCCATGGTATTGTAACAAAGCCTATTCACAAGTTAAGAATCTCCATGGTAAAATGGAGATGAATCTCCATGACTAAGAATCGTGTTACAGTGAACAATGTATCTCTCTCCTCCGCTGTTGTGCTAAACGCGTGACCTAGCCTGGGCTCACGCTGCTCACAGCCACCCACCAGCAGCCTCCTACCTCATCAATGGAGCAAATGGACTCTCCAGAAGATGGAGATCCATCATCAGATCATCAACAAGAACATGAAGACTCTGCAAATGCGTTTGCATCCCTCATTTCTGCAATGGGACCTCCAAAAAACAGGCCATCATTAACCAAGTTTGTAAAGAGACTGGATGATATTCCTGAGATCTCCCTTCCGCCGACTCTCCCTCAACGAGCAGCGTTGTCCCTTGCAAAACATGGCTTGGTTGGCCAGTTCACAGGTTTATGGCCATCACCCAAATCTGTTTAGAAATGGGTAGAAAGAAATTGGACATCGTCAATCAATGGGAAAATCTTCATAAGGTTCTGTGGAAGAGGGTATTATACATTCCAATTCGAAACAAAAGAAAATCGTGATTTAATCTTCAAGAATGGCCCATACTTCATAGACATGAGAGGATTATATTTAAACCGATGGACTCATGATTTTGACCCTGAAATGGATGTCCCCGACATTGTGCCAGTATGGATCAGATTACCACTTATTCCTCTTCACTGCTAGGGAGATGAATTAGTAAAAGTTATTGGGAATGCAGTGGGGAAATACATTGATAGATGTGAACCAAAGGAGAACATGCATGTGTGTGTCAGGATCTGCGTAGAAGTGGACTTAGGGAAAGGCCTCCCATAAGCAATAAATATCAAAGTCGACCAATGGACGCATATACAACAATTGGACTACGAGAAAATCCCCTTCAAGTGCAAGGTATGTCATGAATACGATTATTTTGCAAATAAATGTCCAAAAAAAAATGAAAATGCAAAATGCAAAATAACCTGAAAACAAATAAGAACAAATAAAGATGAAGAAATCAACCAACAAACAACCCCTCCCTTTCTCATCACAACCTCAAGCATCCACTGAACCTTCCCCGTCCTCACCTAACGCAGAAATCCCCTCATCTCTTATAAACCCCAACCCCTTTGGTCCCTTGGAAGAGCCCTCAACTCCCCCTTCTCCATGATCCCCCCCACATTCACCTAGCTCCCCTATCATGCCATCAATCCCTATAAACCTTCGCCCTCCCCCTCCCCTATCAGTGGATCGAATATTAACCAGAAATCATTCCAATGAGTCCCTCCAAACCTTTGAACACCAAAAAAAAAAAAACAAGAAGAAAATCTAACGAGCTGAAAGATGAAGCAGCAGCTAAGGAGATGGCACTAAGCACACAACAACCCATGGATTCCTTCCTTGGAAAAAGCTCTAGGAATAATCAAAAAAACCAAAATCAGCATAAAGGGAAGGTCTCTCATCCCATCAAACAAACAAGTAATGATCGTGGTCTCCTAGAATTGTCGTGGACTGAGAACACCCTTCAAAGTGAATGCAGCGAGAGATATATTAGCAAAAGAAACCCCATATATATTTATGATCCAAGAGACCAAAACAAGCAACCAAGAAAAAATAAAAATTAAAAAATAAAATAAAATAAATGATAAAAAAATTAAAAATCTATGAACAGCAGCATAGGCCATAGGGGCCTCAAGAGGAATCTGTACACTAAGGAAAAAAAAGGAAAATGGGAAATGATGCAGCAAAAAAAAGAGAAACATTGGATCCGAATAGACCTACAAAAAATAAACACCAAGGAGCAATACAGCTTTATCAACATCTATGCCCCAAACTAGTATAGGGAAAAAGAACAATGATGGAGCATAGTGCAAGAAACTCTAAATGACACTCAAAATAGAAAAGTGATCCTAAGAGGGGACCTTAACTTGGTTTGAAATATTGATGAGAAATTTGGAGGGTCGTACCATGCAGGCCCATCCAGGGAGGCTCCGGAAACAATCATGGAACAGAACAAGTTAATTGATGTCGCACCAAGCAAGGAGAAATACACATGGAATAATAAAAGGTAGGAAAAAACAATATAAAAAAGAGGTTGGACCGTATATTGGTTCAAGAAAACATTGTCTCAAGTTTCAACTCAGCAAGATCAAAAATTCTTCACATCGCGGCATCTAACCACAAGTCGGTGGCAATCATTCTGAGCAAAATGGATAACCAAGGGCCTTTACCTTTTAAACACAGCACAATATGCGACAGCAATGAATATTTTAGAAATCTAATTTCAGAAGTGTGGGCACAGAAGGTTATAGGTTCGCCTCACTTTGTGTGAACCAAATTAAAAAATTTGAGAATAGAAGTGAAAACTTGGGCAAGGGAAAATGAAGAACAAAAAAAAAATTGAGCTGATTAAGAAAATGGACAGCATGCAAGAGGCAAAGGAAAATAAGTAGGATAAACAAGACTATTTACAAGAAAATGAACTTTTTGGGGAAATTTATAGAGAATAGAAAAGAAGAAAAAGAGATGAGATTGAAATCAAGAAGTCTTTGGCTGAATGCAGGGGAAAAAAACACAGCATTTTTTCACAATTCCATGCAAATGAGAAGAGCAAGAAACCAAATTGACAAAATCCAAGTGGATGGACAAGAAATTAAGGGAGAGGAGGAGCTGAAAAAAGTAGCACATAATCACTTCAAAAACCTCCTGACAGTGAATGAAGAAACAGTAGACTATAAGAATTTTCTACAGCACACTCAAAAAAAGATAAGAGAATGACAATGCAGAAATAATTAAAGAAATCTCAGAAAAAGAAAGGCAGCGATATGGAGCCTCCACCCAGATAAGGCACCAGGCCCAGATGGATTCACAATAGCCTTTTATAGACAGCACTGGCAAACTATAATAAAAAAAAGACTTCCTAAGAATGGTAAGGAACGTATTCAAAAAAAAAAAATGGGAGGCAACACAAAATCTTCTTATTTGGCATTAACTCCAAAGGAATCCAATCCTTCCATTTTCAGTAGATTCCAATCAATCTCCCTATGCAACTCCTCCTATAAGATAGTAACAAAGATCATAGCAAATAGAATCAAGAAAGTGTTTCCGGAAATAATATCGGAAAATCAAGGAGGCTTTGTTCCAAGCAGACAGATCATTGATAATGTTACGGTTGTCCAGGAAGCCATTCACTCAAGCATGCAGAGAAAAGAAAATGAATTATCATAAAACTAGATACGCTAATGTTTTTGACAGGGTCAGCCTACCATATATCATGGCTATTCTAAAAAAAATTGGGTTCTCAAAAGAAATTATAGATGTTATCCTGGCATGCATCACGGACCCATGGATAGCACCACTTATAAACGGGAGACCAAGTGACTTCTTCCAAAGTTCAAGAGGATTGAGACATAGGTGCCCTCTATCTCCTTTCCTCTATATCATAATGGCAGATACTCTAAGTAGAGCACTGGAAAAGCAAAGGAGAGAAAGAACCATAACTGGACTGCAAATCTCAAAAGGAATCAAAAGCATTAACCACTTTCTGTTTGTGGATGACACACTCTTGTTGGGAGGTGCCTCAAACATAATTGCTCGAAAATTTTAAAAAGTTTTAGATAGTTTTTTGCAGGTCTCTAGCGGTCTCTTAAACAACACTAAGTGTAGAATTTATGGTTGGAATACCTCTCCCATAACCATGCAACGAATCTCACCGATCGTTGAGATCCCTATCCAAGAAAGATGGACTCACTTCTTTTATCTTGGACTACCTATCTCAAAAGAGACTCTGAAAGCAGAGCTATGGATTAAACAAAATGAAAAAATGAAAGAGAATCCAAAAGTGGGGTATGATGTGGTTAAACATGGCAGGCAGTGTAGTTCTAATTAAAGCCTTACTCACAGTGCTCCCAATATATCAGTATGCTACAATTTTGGCACCGGCAAGTGCACACAAGCAAATGGAATTAATAGTAAGAGGCTAGAGGAAAACAAGAGAACAAAAAGTTTAGTTTGGTAAAATAGGAGCAAGTAACTTTGTTGTATTAAAAAAGAAACTTATCTATAAGACTGTCTGACCTAATGAATGTTGCATTAGGAATGAAAATCATATGGAGAATGATAACAAGTGAGTAGAGCTAGTGGAAAAAAACTCTAGCCACAAAATATATGAACCACCCAAGAACAAATCTACTGACTAAAAATACTCCAACAAAACCATGCACACAAGTTTGGAAGCTTGTGAAGAAAATGATACCTTTAATCATCAAACATATCTCTAAAATCCCAGGCAATAGTAAATCTGTCTTGATTTGGGAGGATAGAATTATGGGGAAGGAGCCACTATCCCTCCACTTGGGTCATGAAGACATCCAAAAATGGATGAATAATAGAGGCCTGAAAACTCTACATTAAATCTCCAGATGGGAAAATCGAAATTGGCAAGAATGGCATATTACAAGAATTCCCCCAAATTTGAAAGGTCAGTTGGACAGCCTTCGGCAGCACCTCAAAGGAGCAGCACCAACAAGCATTGAGGAAAAAGACACTTTTGCATGGGATCCAAGTGGAGGATGCTACACAGTTAAGACAGGCTACACAGCCCTTCAAGAACAGCAAAACTAACAAGAATGGACACCATGGAAGTCAGTATGGAAAATTGAAAGCCTCCCTAAAATCAAAATCTTCATATGGACCCTGTTAAGAGGGAAAATTCTCACCTCTGAAAACCTCAAAAAAAAAGTTTTTACGGTCTATCTAGGTGTCTAATGTGCCTGAAGGAAGAAGAGACTATTCAACATCTCTTTCGGGACTACACGGTAACAAAAGAGTGTTGGAAACAGCTATCAAGCCCTTTGGAAATCAACCTAAATTTCTCCAAAACTTTTTTGGATTTCTTCTAAGAATGGAAAAAGACATACCCCTACTCGACCAAGAAAAAGGCAATGATAAATAGGTTCTGAAAATGTCTCCCAGTAGTTCTTTGTTGGCAAATTTGGCTCTCAAGGAACAAGAGTATCTTCAAAGATCAGACACCAAAAATTGGGAGAATATTATCAAACACATGGGGTTTTACATCTGAATTCCTAAATATGAAAGGCACTACAGCAACTGGCAACAATCTCCTGCAGCAAGAAGAAAGGGACTGGATCAGTAAAGCAACAATAAAAAACAACGGAAATAAAAGTCTCAGGAACACTCTTATAGCTTAGAACTGGAAGATCCGACTAAGTGAGGAAGAATTTACAACCTAGAAAGAAAACAAACAAACAAAAAGATTTTGCTTGTTATTTGATGGGGCATCTAAAAATAACCCAGGGAAAGCAGGTTCTAGAGGTATTATAATTGACCCCTGGGGGAAACCGATGGTCTTCTATGAATGAGCACTGAGGGAGATTACAAACAACAAAGCAGAAGCCTACAGTTTGTTGTTGGGCTCACGAATCCTTAAAAAAAGAACCATCAAAGACCCAATAATATTGGAAGACTCGGTGATCATTATTGAAGCAATGGCAAGCAATAAAAATCTCACAAATGCAACCATGAATAGGATATTTAAACGAATAAGGAACAACCTGAACAATGCAAGCAAAGTCACATTTAAGCATATATTAAGAGAGCATAACAAAACAGCAGACCATCATGCTAATAAGGCAATAAACAAAAGGGAATGAGATATCAAAGAAAATGAATGAGTTCTATCATAATTCAATCCCTTAATTCTATCAAATCAGTTATCATGATAAAAAAACATACTACTCAAAAAAAAGCCAGAAGATCAACAAAAAGATTATTCAAAGGACAACAGCAAGTCAGTGCAAAGATATTCCAACAGCTCATTCCACAAGGAAATCACGTGAACCACACCAAAAAATCCTGAGTATCTAATTTTGATAGCAGTCCGAAGATTAAGGTGGATAAGCATCACGTTCACTGGCATGGTGGCACAAATTGTCTTCTCCATGACAGTCGTTGTAGCCTCCCCTCTTTAAATCACGAGCATTCCCCTTCATCTCTCAAATGCAGCCTTGTCAAAGAGAAATATGAAACCATTTTTTGTCATCCCTCCCATCGACCTTAAGAAATATTTGCCCCACTCTCCCCATTTGATTAATACTCAGAGTCCCTCCCTCATTAATTCCCATCCATCAAGTCATCGCGGAAAGCCTTCCTCCATAAACGTATACACTGGATACATTTCTATGTGTCTAAAGGATCTTAAAAAGAGTTCATACAACAATCATCTCTAATGCCCTCCCTCTCCAAAACATGAGATTTCCCCTCCATCACTCAACTGTAACTACACTAAGGAGATCATTGTAGCCTCTGTTTCTAGTTTGCCCCATCGATTCCCCAGATCCTCAGTACATAAAAATATGAGCTCCTCTCCCATCAATCCTCTGTCGGTCATCCATATCGACCACTTTGTCTCTCTGTGTGATAAGGATATTAAGAAAGAGCCCCCCTTCAATCTCGAAGTCTTCAGGGCAGCTCAACTCAAAGACAGCAGAGCTTCTAAGCCCAACAGTAAGGAAGTTTTATAGCGCTCTTCAACAGCACAAAGCGAAGTGAAAAATAAATTAGACAACAGAAAGCAGAGGAAAAGTCACCATTTCAAGGGAAGCGAAAAAAGACTAAGGAACAGTACAAAAGAAATACAGGAATCATTCCAAAACCACAGAGAAACAAGCTATAAATATGGAATCTATTCCAGTGAAGAAAGCTGCTAGGAATGACGGTTGTGCAACCTACAAAGCCAACAAATTCATGATAAGTAGGCTCCAAGAAGCGATACAAGATCTCAGATCAGAGATGAAGATGGAGACTAACTACCAAAATAAGAACTTTGAAAACCAAAAAACGGAAATCATTGCATTAAAAAACAAGTGTGTGCATCTAGAAGAGGTTGTGGCTTTCATCAAAAACTCCACTCTGAGTCAGGAGGGAGAAAACTCAGTTTGTCAAGGCAAAAAGCAGAGATCCTATCAGGAGCACTCAGTAAATCAAAATTAAGTAACTTCAAGCACTACAATAGTTATCAAGTAATATGTTTTGTAAATTTGTCTTGTTAGCAGGCCAATATGTAAGGCAATATGCTAGAATAGCCTTAGGTACTAATAGAATTTTGAGATTCAAACACTCAAGTATCAGGGACTGCGCTCTCATTTTCATTCTAAAGCTTGACTTCAAACTCTCTCGAATGTAACAAAAAGACACTCCACTTTTTCTTTTTGGAAATACAAACTTAACCGATCTTGTCAAAAAATAAATGTGTTGCATGTTATATGTGTGTGTGTCATATATTAATTTTCTTTGTAATCAATAATAATGATAATTTAAAATAAAGTTATAATATAGTTAGCCCACAAGGCGTAAAAAAGACAGTGGCAAATTGTTTTATTAAACACTCTATGGTGTAAAGGTCATTGGTTCAAAACTCCGTGTGCAATTTTTTAGTCATATTAAGAGCTAGTGTGGCTAAGGCTGGGTGTAATCCCTAGGTGATTTTGACGGTTTAGATGCCAATGGGTCGTGACTTCCCAAGCCATAGGTTAGGCATGTCAATGATCTCAAAACTCACATAACCTAGCAAAAAAATAATGATTATAATTAATTAGTTTTTACATTCTTTTAATATTCACAATGTAAGATGTATCATAAAGTGTGTTTTGATGATTCTCATGAATTAATGTTTATCAACAGTTTATTAGTCATTTAATTTCATAGTTGTGCTAGTTATATATACCCAGCACACTCAAATATATATAGAATATATATATCACATATAGTTGCAACAATATTCTTTGTACTTGCACTCTATGTCTAGTGTGAATATTTGCATTGTTTATGTGTTGCCCATGAAAGACTATGAAGTCTTCGTATTGTAATAATATTCTTCGTATTTGCACTCACAGTCCAGTGAATTATTTGGATTGTTGTCTAACACAACTGCTACCCACGATAGACACCGAAGTATTTGTATTGTTGTCTAACACAATCACTTCACATAATATAGACTCATTTCTTGCATATTAAGAAAATTTTACTGAAATATAAATTGACAAGAGAGAGATTTGCACGTATCGTTCAACTCCCCCAAACAGATGGAAGAAAAGCATAGAAAAAAAATTTACTGAGCAGAAGTGACAGCCTTTCACTCGTTGCACTTTAAGAGGGCAAGAAATATTTTTCATTGAGACATTACAAAACTTGAGTTTTGTTCTTAAGCATAAAAGAACTAGCGAAAATATCGATTAGATGGAACTTGAAGATCAAATCGCTCTTTAACCTTCAAAATAAAGATAGGCTTTTATCCCCATCGGCATCTAAAGCAACATGGAAAGAAGACAGAAATCCTGAAAAGATAAATGGGTCAAGCAGTTCACTGGGAGCTGCAAATAAATTCTGAGTATTACCACTGAGAAAGAATGCAGTGTTGAACCAAAATAACAACCTATGACAAACAATAGTGAACCATAACAAATGTAATCCGCTGGCTGCCTTCAATAAATCCAGAATTAGCATTAAGAAATAAGAATCAAACATGGGAACAGATGCAGCATTCTTTATCTTGGCTTCTTGAGAAAATACTAGATGTATATATCGAACTCTAGCAAAGCCTTGGTTTTCCTAAGAAAATGCTCAGCCATTGACACACATATTAGATATTTGAACCCAGAAATATTTTGAACATAAAACTAAAGCAGTGTCATCAAGTATTTCTCAATGGAATGCCTCGTTTTTTTTCCTGATGTCTCAAACTACTCTAACACTAAGTGTTGCTAATTTCAAGCATAAACAGATATAAAAACTTATCTAGGCTAAAAGGTAACTTACATCTGCGTACAGGTAACGGTACGATCATGATGAAAATAAATTTAAACTTTGGTTAGAAGGTACCATAATCTTCCTTCGTTAAGGGTGACATCATTAGGATGGCTACATGAGTACATTTCGGTATATGTACCAATATGATCATGATGAAAAAAAAAAATGCGGATACATGATCTTCCTTTGTAAAGGAGAGATCATTCAATGCAGGTATGGTTGGCATGGATACACCCCGGAAAAGCTACAATTGCCCATGCAACTATGTAAATTGTACAAAAAAAATGGTAAATAATTACGCCCACTTCACATCATGGGAGGAAAGATGGGATAATTATACATCAATTCCAATCATATATCAACGACAAGATGTGATCCAAAATCAAACTAACTCTAAATCATATAAAAGACAAACGATTATCACAGCAGGCATGCATTGATGGCCATCTCAAGCCTGAAGTTATGAACATGCGAATAGGTAGTATGTATATGGAAAACTCAACTGGAGAGCAACATGAAGCCTTGTACCTGAAGGCAGGCCCTCAAATATTTCTTCAAATAGAAGGAATTTGGAAGATAAATGCCCTCTGAGAGACTAGCAGTCCCTTGGTGGGGCTAATACATTATGACATAAAAAGCAGTGTTTTAAAACTCCGACTTCGGTTCGGAAACGACCGAGGGTCGGCTCCGACTCCAACTCGGTATCGGCTCAGCCATTTTGATTTCAATGACTTTGTAGTTATAAAAAATACATTAAATATATATATTTTTTATACACAAACATAATTTTAAAGATTTTCATTCATGTTTCCAAAAACAAAGCTTTAGAATATAGAAAGAAGACAACATATGATCAAAGTATGCTCATGAATATATCCATTATATCATAATGGCACCCAGTGCACTGTCCAATACATACATGATATAGAGATCAAAACAAAAACACATAACCAAGGAGGCTCTAAATGGCCTCTACAACAAAAGTAAACTGTAAAACATCACTAGTCACCAGTACTATTGGCTACTGCTAGAGGAGCCAACATCATTTGGCTCTGACTCTGAATCAGAGTCAGACAGGGAAACCCATGGCTCCTCCTCATCTTCATCTCCAACTGCAACTGTAGAAATGGTAGCACTCGCACGTTGTGCAGCAGTCGCACGCTGAGACAAACGAGATATGTGCTTCCGTCGTGGCTGAGCAGAGGAAGCGCCTGCAATTGGAGGACTTGGCGCTGAGCCTGAGGCTAGTACAAGTGGATCTGCATTCAACTAAACATTTTGTTCAAGTGATGCCTCCATCTGTAAATCCAAATCAAGATCCTCATCAGAATCAAACTCTGTTGAACGACTCTCCACTATCCAATCTGATGTTGGATCAATATCTTCCAACACAATGGGATCTGAATCAGGGTTATTGTTCAGCAATTGGTTGTGTCTGAGTCGGAGGTTGTATTGGACATATAGACTAAATCATTTAATTGTTTTTTACTCAAACAATTTCTCTTCTTCGTGTGAATCCTCTCAAAGACAGACCAATTGCGCTCACACCTAGTAGCATTGCAAGTTTGACTCAAAATATGAATTGCAAACTTCTACAATTGAGGATAATGGCTACCAAAAGCCTCCCACCATTGTGCTGCAAAAAACATAGTAGTGTAAAGAGTTAGCGTTAGCTCAACAAATTATATCCAACGATCAACTTTCAAATTATAAACAATTTAACAAAATAAGAATTTGAAAATTGAAATTTTTGTTTCCCTGGCCCATCTGCTTCCCTTACAATCTTTGCTAGGTTCTTGCCAAAGGTCCCTGTGGCTTTGCTAAAACAAGTGACCTGTTGGTGTATCTTCAGCTGATCACTCTCCAATGGGATCATACAATCAATGCAGTGAATCAATCCATCTCTAACCTCCCCACCCAAAGCTCCTGCCTCCAGAGCTTTATAATGATACATTGGGTTCAAAAAATACCCAGCTACATGTATAGGGCGATGGATTTGATTGTTCCATCTTCCATCAATGATTGCCCAAATGGACCCATACTTAGCCACTCTATCCTTGTATGCCCTCTTTATTTGCTCCTTTGCTTGATCCATAGCCTCATAAATGAAGCCCATAGCCAATCTTTCCCATCCACCAACCGCAACACCTTAACCAGTGGCTCAACAACCTTCACAATCTCTGCTGCCTTTTTCCAAAATATTTCTTCATTAACTTTCTTTTTCAAATCTTTGCCATCCTGTTTGTTAGACCACTGACTTTAATTCCATTCGTCACTGGAAAACATCTTTTGCAAGTTTCTATGTTGGGAAAGCATAGATTGCAATGTCAAAAAATGAGTTGCAAATCTAGTGATGGCAGGCCTAATAATATCTCTACCCCCTGTGTGTCTCCTCATCAGGCTCAAAATCCATGAATGATTGTAGATACATTTTGTTATGGTTTTGGCATGATCTACAGTGTTCTTGACCCAATCTAATTTGCCAATATCCTCAAGCATGAGGTCTATGCAATGTGCAGCACATGGGGTCCAAAAGATGGTTTTGTGTTTTTCCTCTTACAGTTTACCAGCAAGAACATAGTTAAATGCATTATATGTGATGATTTGAACAACATTAGCCACCCCCACCTCAACAACCTCATCCAATAGCTGAAACAACAATTGTCCATCTTTCACCCTATCAGATGCATCAACTGATTTTAGAAACATGGTTCCCTGTGGGCAAAAGATAAGAAAGATTATGATGGTATGGTTCCTTTGATTAGTCCATCCATCTAACATGATGGTACATCCTGATTTTGCCCATGAGTTTTTGAAATCTTTCAAATACTCATCAATGGAGGAAATTTCTTTCTGAAAATGAGACCCCCTTAACTCATGCATAGTAGGGCCTTTAAAGCCCTTTCTAGCAGCAAAAATGGCATCAAACATAGGCAACATAGGCTCATAATATGGTGAACGGGAAGCATTGAAGGGGATATCAGCATCATACCACCATCTATCTATGTAATCACAAGCAGTGTCCCTCAATTCTTTCTTCCAATGGTCATCTAAAGTGGGTTGCAAAGCTCTACTAGCTTGAGGACCATGTGCATCTGATGGAGAGGAGGGAGTGACCGTGAAATAACTTTTGATATTAAAATCACCCTTCTTTTTCATTTTACCCTTACCCTTTTTTTCTTGCATGGACTCCAAAGAGGGAGGAACATAGCAGAAAGGGTTGGATGCATGAGTACAAGGGATAGATGAAGAGCCCTCAAAATCAAAATGGGGGTTGGTAGCCATCATTTGTTGTATACTCCTCTTCCTCCCAATTTCAGCCTCTATTTCTTTTTGCCTAGCTTTTTCATCCTGGAACTTCTCAAGGCTATTTAACAACTCCTTCCTAATCTCCCCAATTTGTGGTGATTCACATGGAGTAATTTGGCCTCTAATACCTGCCAAGTGTTGTTTCTGCCTATGAATGCCCCCAGGACCCTACTTAATTTTTCTGTGGCAAAATTTGCAATGCATTTGATTATCAACCATTTCAGCATATGCCCAAGCAGCGTCTTTCACTCTAGGAGCCATTTTTCGACTTGGAAATGAAAACAAAGAAAATCTGAAAATGAAAACAAAAAAATAGCAATGCTTCAATGTTCATTTCTATTACAAAAACACTCTTTTCAATTTCCAGATTTGCACAAAAAAATAAATAAGCAAAAACAGAGTTTAGAAGTGATAAAAAAATACCTCTAGGCAAAAACCGTCTCTTCAAAACTGCTCCAACAAACAAACTCTTCACTGCTCCTCCAATGCTTGCCCAAGACTCCTCACTGCTGCTCCAAAAACAAACTACACAGCTCTTCACAAATTCTCACACAAATGCAATGAGATAGTTGTGAGGAAATGAGAGGGATTGGGTAGCTTTTATAGGATTGGGATAGGTAAATGGACCTCAAACTAACCCTAAGCCAAATTAGAATTGGTTGTGGGGTCCATTTTCCCCCCAAAAAAATCGGTAAGCCGCAAATTAGCCACGGTGACTGAGCCGGCTGAGTTAACTCGAGCTCGGTTGAGTCGGTCGGGTTGTTACCAAGCCAGCCTAGTCGGTCACCAGCTCGGTCGGCTCGGTAACAACTCGGCCAGCCGAACCGTTTCAGCGACCGAGCCGACCCGGCCAGACAATGGCTCAGTCTGGCTCGGCCATTTCTTAAAACAGTGATACAAAGTGGCCAACCCTATCTTCCAAGTTAAAAAATAGTCTTTCATTGTGCTTTCGAATCCATGAATGTTAGAGACGAGCACATCCTCTAACAATGTGTTAAAACTCAGATTCAGAATCAGTTGAGGGTCAACTCAGACTCTGCCATGACTCAAACAGATCTGATTTTAATGATTTGGTTTACTAAAAAAAATACATAAATTTAATGAAAAATATATATTTTAGAGATGCCAAATCATTTGAGACAATATGCAACGTCTGCTCATGCATATACAATGTAAGGGTGAATATATCAAATGGCACCTAGTGCAATACCTACCAGCAACAAAATACATAATCAGTGAGAGGCTTTAATGGGTCTCTAGTCCAAAAAATATGCTACAAACTACTGGCTAACTACATAGCGTAGTACAAATCATTGATCAACATGATCAATCATCAAACTCGTCATATTTTAAAGATTCCAAGCCATTAGAGCCAAAATATGCAAATTCTGCTCATGTGTATACAATGTAATGGTGAATATATCATAATGGCACCTAGTGCAATACCTACTAGCAACAAAATGTCACCTAGTGCAATACCTACTAGCAACAAAATGTCACCTAGTGCAATACCTACCAGCAACGAAATACATAATCAATGAGGGGCTCTAATGGGTATCTAATCCATACAAGCTACTGGCTGACTACATAGTACATAGTACAAATCATTGCTCAACATGATCAATCATCAAACTCATTGCCACTGCTAGAAATGGGATCCTCAGCTTGAGCTACAAAATCATCCTGTAGTATCCTAAGGAATTTTTTTCACTTAGGGGTTCTATGTTGGCTAGGGTTTCTAATAAATCAGAAGGATTATTCAACAGTAGTGCATTTGCATTTTTCATTCCACAGTAGCATGAGACAAATAAATCATCCAACAACAATATGATTATTAACAAATACCATAAGTTAGGGCTGACTGCCCAATCCAACAATGTAATTCTAATTTGCAGAACCAATGTTTAGCAACCAATGCTTTACTATTTATCCAATTCTACTGTTCTACTGATAACCCACTGTCTAACACCTAGCAACAATTTCAACTCACTGTCTAATGCTGTACATCTAGATGCGTCAGTCTCAGCTGTCCGGCTTCACTGTGACAGGGGACTCAGACTGTCAGTCCCAGCTGTCCAACTTCACTGTGACAGGGGGCCCGAACTGTCAGTCTCAGCTGTACAACCTTGCTCCAAGTTTTTACTGTAATAGAAAAACCTTTGTTGCACTGGCTATATAAGGAATAACAGTGAACAGTCCGTGCCACTGCTTCAGAAATTGACAGGCCTCTTCCCGAGATTGTCTTTGGATCCCGCTTCGGGGAGGAATCTAGCACTCAATCTGTGCCCTGGAATACCTTCGCTACCACTGGAATAATTAATCAGGCTTCAGCTCCTTAACCTCTGTAAAAGTGAAGAGCTGTGATGCTTAGTGTTTTTGCTGCTGCCCTTATGAAAGACAAACAAGCTTGGGAGAGACCCGAGTGCCCCAGGCCTCGACCTTACAGCCAAAATGGATAACCCGTTTCCTGAACAAGGAGTCTCACTGTAACGAAATGTACGGGCTGCATGTCCTAGGTGTTGTTACCTGTTGTAGTTCCCGCGGGGAAGGTACTGTTGAATGGGGTTGGGGTTCCAGTGCCCTAAATTTGCTTCAGACAACAATGTTCATGCCCAGAACAAGACCTCCTTCTGAATGCAGATCCTTTCCTGGTTGGTATAGTGCCTGAATGAGCCACAATTATGCCCCCCACTATCCTCACATTTGTCCTGCAAGTAAGCCGCAGATCTTACAGTCCTTCACAAGCCTCAGACCAAGTCTTCCAACTGAACAGAGAACATCTCAATGTGCCAAAATCAGACCAGAAGTCCTCCAAGAAATATGATGTGCCAGAACCACAAAAATAGGTGTCTAGGTAGGGTGGGATCAGCTCCACCGAAACTAAACAAAGGATTAGCTAGGGTGAAATCACCTCCACCGAAACTAATCAAGAAGAAGGGGTCTTAAAACCCTCATAGCCTCAGCTCAAGAAAACAGAGATATCCAACCCATATCGATGATGACAAAATGATTCCAACTCTCCTTTATTTATAGATTTCCTTATGGGCGCTTCTCCTTAATCAAATGTGAGGGGTTCATGAGCAAACCCCAATTTGGGCTTTTTGCCCCAGCTACACCAAAATTTGCCCAATATTGCCCCAAAACATTGAATAATTGGGTTTCCCCCTTATCAAAGACTATAGCCTACAGGGTTAGATAGGCTATTCCGTCCTCCCATGGGCAATTAACCCATACGGGACATTACACATCCGCATACATATCAGCAACAAAATACTTGAGCTACAAAAGCATCCTTCCGCTCAAGAGTCTTCAGACTCCTTGGACAACTCAGGGATATCTGCAACTGCAGTAGTAGTACTAGCAGAGGCATGATCTGCATGGCTAGTGTGCTTGAATGTGCTATGATTGATAGGGTTTAAGTTGCTGGGAATTAGGCTCTTCATATTTTTTTCTTCATATAGTATGCCACAGTGGGTTCCCTAACCAATATGGACAAGTAGGTACAGATTTAACTGAGTTGGACTGGTTCAGTATCAAACTCGCCAAGTCATGCCTTGACTCAGCTTGTTCAGTACCAAACCGGTCCCGCAAACCAAGCAGAGGGCCAAGCTGACTATATTATGGATCAACTCAATCAACTCAGCCAATTTCCTACGGGAAGAAGATTTAGTCGCCGTTAGGCATTAGGAATCGAATCCCGGACCTAATGATTTGGAAGGTGGCTTTCTTTAGGAATGAAAATCCCCTCAATCTAAATGTCAGAGACCGCATTGAGATGGAAAGAATAGTTTCTTTGAAAACGAGATCTTCAGTATCAGGGTTTCAAAGTCCAAGTCCAGACAGACCAATTTTTAAAACCATGTCCTATAAAACTCCAAATCATTGTCCTTGGTATACCTTGAGATCAATACAGATGAGTCTGGCTCAAACACTTCTAAATACACTTTCAAACTTAATGCCATAATCCAACATTTTAAATGGAATAGAAAACCTGTGTCCTCTTCCAAGTTCATCTGATGAAAGAGATATACAGCCTACTAAGTTGAGATCAAAATGCTTTCCATCTTTATATTATTCAACAGTTCAAGTGCCTGTATAAGGTCTGATAGCTTCCTTGTGCATATGATGCACTAGCTTACAGGAAACATAATGTGATCTAAATATTCAGTAGATACGATTTAAAACCTTGCTGATCAATGCCTATCCTATGTAAAACTAGACAGAAGACAGATCACAGGCAACAAAGACAAACAATACAGAAAGAAGCAAGGTCATCCATAACCCGTCTTATTTGTAAGCTTCCACCAAACATTGAACCTAATACGTCATTTAAACTTTAAAATGAAAGTTTAGCATGAAACAGTAAAATATATGAAAGAATTTATCAAGAGTGAACGCAATAGCTTAATAACATTCTTAAGACCTAAAATATGATATTAAACATTTAAAAATATACAAATTTGCTCTACATGCCTTGCACGCATACCCCATACCAAGTTAACATTATTCCAATTGTGGAAAATAATTGGCAGAAACTCCCCATGCTATATTGTTGCCACTTATGAGAGCATGAAGAATTACACTGCAAATGTGAAAAAATGACTAAAATACAAAGGGCAACTAAACAAATTTACTATCATGATATCCCTCCAGCATTTGCATAAACTAGAGCAAAAAATGATTGCACTTGTGGAAGTTTCCCAATTATGTTGATGAACCTGTTCTTGGTAGGATGCTCAAGAAGTACAGTGCTCGCATGGGCAACTGGAGGTAAAAGCTTAGCTAGAGGAATGCTGCTGGGAGCGCTTCCCTCAAACATTGTATTAAACTCATCCATCATGCTGTCCAAAACAGTCTTCAGTGATTGTTCTAGTATGAGAACAAAGTCATTGCTGTCACAATCAATAAAAATCATGTCATTATAATTTTTAAAAAGGAAAAATGAATGAGACAAGCAACCTCGAGAAACATTTGTTATCAAAATAGTGCACTCTCTTCATGATATGATATGGATATAAAAAGTTGAGCAAAGTAATAGGCTTTTTAAAGGCCCACAAGAATTCTCAAAAAAGTATATTTTGGTACAGATTAACTTAGAATACTTAATGAATGAGTAAGTATCACCCCTTATGAGTTGAGTATGAGGGTGATCGATAATACATGTGGACTATACAAATATCCAGTATGAAGAATTGATGGGTTTTCCAGTCACAGCAGCATGATGCTTCCATGCCTAACTAGTAGTGATGTCATCTTCATATACTACCAATAACAATTCAATGTTTCTCAATGCTAAGCAACAAAAAGTAAACAATGAGTTTTACTAATAAGAAAATTCCAATCACAGTAAGCAAACTTGTTTAAAATAGATCTCGATTCTCGATGATGTTGAGGCTAACAAGTATAGGAATAAGGCATTGCTTTTACATCCTAAGGTTCAGGATACATAATTCAGAGACCTCACGGACACTTTTAACAGTAAACAATCTATATGAGCATGCCAGCCTCACAGGATTGGGCATCAGAAGCACATGAAATAGATTAATGTAACAGATACATGCAAGTATAAATTACAGGATGTTTGAAGAGTTCCTAACCACCCTCTAACTGATAAACAAAGACCATCCAAAATTGAAGTCACAAGCGAGAATCAATAGACTTATGCGCCTTATAACAGTTAGTGAATCATTGCTTGCTCAATTCTGGGGTTATACACTCACTTGCATGGCATGCCTTTTAAGTGCATTTATTTCAAATATGCTTCAAAAAAGTCTATTAAATAAAAAATAAAAACAAATAACAAAAAATCAGGCAGCAGAATGTATGTTGCCAGAAGTCACATATCAAGGACTATACACATGGGCCGTAATCAAAAACAAATTAAAGATCCCCTTAAAGCACCCAAAAAGGAGAGCTGAAACAGTCACATCCCCTTTCAGGGAACCAGACATACAACACCCTTTTACAATCTCTCATAGACAGCATGCAAGGGAACAGCATAAGCTTGGCCAGAAAAACAAGGAACCAACCTCACACCTTGAATATGAGGATCAAGTGTTGAGAAATTGTAGCTGCAGTCAGTATTTTCATCGACAAAATCAAAGGAGAAATTATTTGTTTTCTAGTTGTCCAAGTCGCCTCTACTGGACAAGTCAGCCCCAACACTTGAGAGGGTTTGACCCCAAGGTCAAAACCCACCTCCTTGACCTACTATATATTGGCAACTTGACTCCATTTGGCATTACATTCACTCATCAATTCCACCTGTTCTACAAATTCTGTTCGCACGTGCAAAGTAGGAAGACAGTTTTCCAGTGAAGTTTGACCTCTCTTAGCTCTGTGTTGACCAGCATTGACTTGGTTTTTTTCCCTGCAGTTTGACCGAATCTTTGACTGTGATTGGAGGCTGAATATTCTCAGGATCGTTGACTGAAGTTTATGTCTCTGTTCTGGGCTAAGTTGCACTGAAACGGATATGGATATGGGGTTTGAAACAGATATGGCAAATTTTCAAAAATCTGGATATGATACGGCATATATATATATATATATAACAAAATAAAAATTTCATATTACCATTCATCTTTTAGAATCTAGATTCTATATTTAAAAATACATAATCATCATCATGAATTCAACATAAACAAATCATCATCATCAATTCAACATAAACATTGTCATCATCATCAAGGATTATTATAACATTCAACATATCATCAAATTTCTGTTTCAAATTTCAATGGAGTTGTCTTTAGTGTGACTTTTTGGAAGTTTTTCAGGTGGGTTTTCCCGGTCAAATTTCTTTAAAATCCGGCAACAATTTATTGAAATCACAAGCTTTATGGGTAATCCCTGCACAATCAAAGTGTCCTAGGGATTTTTCAGTGTGCTGAATCCAAATATGCAGTTAAAAAACCAGTTTAAATAACACAAATCAAGATTTCACCTCAAATTTTTCCGCCAAATTCCGGCACCGGAAAGTCCAAAAAGTCGCACTAAAGACAACTCCAATTTCTATCATCAACATCATCACCAAAATTAATAATGCACACTACATAGTACAAAGTACAAAATGATCTATCACTGGCATTCTACTATCATATGACATATTATAGTATTAAATGTTCATTATTCAAAAGTTTAAAACATCATCATAAATTACATTTACATATCATCAAATATGTCATCATCCATGTAATTCAGATCCACATCCTCTCCAAGAGTGGGAGCATCGCTACCATGTCCACTTGAAGATCCAACTATTGGTGCCTCCTCATCAAACAAAGTCATATGAGACATGGCATTCAACGTCATATCCAAGTTAGGCAACTCTGGTTCCACATCCCATAGTTTGGTGGGCCCAAATTTGTATTCGTCACTCTTGTGTGACAGAAGACAGAGGTTCGAATGAACATACACTAGTTCCTCAGCCTTCTTGGAGCCCAATCTATTTTGCTCCACCAAATGGATGAAGCCATATGTACTCCAATTTCTTTCTGTTGAAGAGGAATTAGCAACATGTGACAAGATCCTAATGGCCAATTTTTGGACATGTGGAAGTTCTCCACCATAGCAATTCCACCAATCAATTGGACTTATAATATGATCTTGTCTCGCATAGAATTAACATCTACACAAAAACCTTTTGATCCCACAAAATGAGCAAATTTTGAATGAATTTGAATCCCAATATCAGGATCTACAAACGTCAAATAGCTTTTTAAAAGACTTCTAGGTCTTTGTTTGGTGTGATTCTTTCCAGATTACTCAGCAACTCTGCAAAACAATATTTTGGATTCACCACATAGGCCAAAAGGTCCAATGGGGTAGTCACCTTGTTCAACCTTTCGGTCAATATATCTTTTACTTCTCTATAGAAGACTTCATACAGGTCCTTCTCCTTGGCATTTATAACCACCCTTTTCTTTTCTACCATGGAATCAATGCCCTCATTAACCTCTCCCAAATAAGGCATATTGGTGTCAAACATGCATAGCGAATCCACAATTGGCTTAGTAAATGCCAAAAGGTACTCGACCCTATCCCACCACTCATCATCAACAACCACCCTTTTCATTATTTGTGAACTTTCAGTTTGGGATTGCCTCCATTGATTCCAAAGAGAACTGCATACCATTGATTGTAATGCTTCTTTCACTTGCATAAGTCTTGTTAAGACTATGATGTGAGAAGCAAAACGAATCTCAACAACCTGCAAGTGTCAATGCTTCAATAAATTAAAAATCATAATTGATTGAATACCTATTCTGATTCATGAATCATGACATTTGAGAATCCAATTTACATATTTGAATTTAGAGTCATAGAAATTAGAATTTATGAAATAAATTTTAAAATTTAGGTAGCTTAAGGAGCTCCAACTTTGCAAAATCCTTGTAAATGCCTTGGGACATGTGGTGGTTTGTGATGAAGGCTTGAATTTCTTTTGTCTCTTCAAAAATAACTCGAATCCACTCAATTTGTTTCCCCATCTTGCTGAACAAGAGGTTCAATGAATGTACAACATAAGGGGTCCAAAAGATGTGTTGATATTTTCCTTCAATAATTAGGCTTGTTGCTCTACACACCATTGCATTCCCAACCATTACCTGGACAACATTTTTTGGCCCCACCAATTCAATTGCTTCAATCAAGATGTCAGCAATGAATTGGGAATCTTTCAGCTGCCCCTCACAATCCACTACCTTCAAAAACATTGCCCCCTTTGGGCTCTGAGCAATCACATTGATGAAAGGCCTATTCCTTTGATCTTTCCATCCATCATAAATGATGGACACTCCTTAACGCCTCCAAATCTAACTTCTCAACAGTCAACAATGTAGTGCAGACCTTCTCATATCCAGGGGTCTTGTACCCTTTTGCGGCTTCATTCACTACTTTGTTCATCTTTGCCCAATAAGGAGATCGCACAAGGTTAAAGGGAATGTCATTTGCATAAATGCATTGACCTATAGTTGCATCTGTCTTCTTTCGAGCATCACTATTAAAACTCTTTTCAAGTGGTCCCAAATTAGACCACTTTGAACCAGGGTTGCCACTTCCACAAGAGGAAAGTGGAGGCTTTGATGGAGATGCTCCCAACCTTGTTAGTTGTTTGAATTGAGAGGCAGGATTTTCCTCATTTGCTTTAGCATTTGCCTCATCTTTTTCTTTCTAATATTTTGCAAGTTCTTCCTTGCTTAAACCTTTTCTCTTTGTCCCATTCTCTTTACGTGGGCCAGTGAATATTTGAATCCCACTGTCTCTTAACCCAAGTAAATGTGTCTTAACCCGAGTATATGATCCCTTAAACTCCTTTTGACACTCACTGCAAACCCATGCTAATGATCCCCCTCCTTGCTTCTTCCCTACAACAGTTACATATTTCCAAAGTGGTGACTTTGGATCAACTTTAGGGGCAGATTCAATTTCTTGTTCCTCATTACAAATGGATGAACTTGAAGTTGCCATGATGATGATGTAAATGGAAACTGCACAATAAAAATGACGAAATCAAACTCAACGAATTTTATAAAATTGACAAATTCAAACACACAAACAAATCACAATAAAATCTAAGTAATCTACAATAAATGTTGGATCATCTGGGTTTGAGTACATGACCAAATGGTCTCAAACCAGTGTTTAAGTCTTGCGGCCTTTGGGTAACATTAGGTAGACTCAAGAATGGATAGATTTATAGAACCAACATATATGCATATTTGGAAATATGAATATGGGTAGAATCCATTTCTAAGTATTATAATGAGACATTAGGCTATGTAAACACGAGGAATGCCATCCTGAGAAAAAGCATATCCATGTAAACGAGTATGTCTAACAATAGGGTTGAGTCTTTACATAATAAGAATACTCTACAGTGTAAAAGTCTTACTAGAAACAAAATAATGATAAAAGAGAATAAATTATTTCTCAGCATGTTTCCTTCAAACACTACAAAATTAATGTCAGAAGCTCTTTGGAAGTTGTCTCTTGGTTTAAAAAAAATCCATGTATTCGTATCAAACTTCAAAGAATAATTTATGGAAATACTGATTGGCTACGTTTGCTTTTGGGTGACTGAGTCCCAATAAACCTATATGCTACAACTCCCGTTCAGGTAGACATTCAGCACAGCACTCCGTTAGAGGGATGGCAATACACAGTAAAAATGGGTGAACGCTTGTTGAATGAAAACAAATATCATTGTAGTGTAGCACTGGATAAATACCTCCAACAGTCAACTCATCCAACGCTTTGAACACACAGCGACGACTCCAGGTCCGACTCCACCAAGTAATGAACATACTCTAAACTTGAACAACGAAATCATTGTGCGTCGGTCGACTATTCACAATGGCTCCAACCAAATGAAAATGTCATTTAAACAACTTAAGGGGACTGAACCCTTTTTTCCCAATCGAGAAAGTATAAAAAATTGTAAAATTCATTCCCGGTGACAATGAATTTGCCTGATTTGTTTATGAAAATACAGATCCATATCACGAAAATTGTGATATGGATCCAAATTTCTGAAAACAGAGCTCAATTTTTTAAGAACTCCATGAACCCATTTCTGAGCTAAGGATCCACATCATAAATGTTTCAAGGTCGTTTCAAAGCTAGATCGTACACTTTTTGTATCCGAAACGCTCAACGGTATTCTGGGGGTTGGGAGTGGTGTTTCCAGTTACTTAGGTTCTGGGAATTGACTAAAGTTTGTTTGACAGCAAGTCAAACATTGAGGTTTGACCAACCCTTTCTGTGGAATTGCAACACTGAATTTTGGCCCTTTGACCAACCACCTCAAGCCGAAATTCGGCCCCTTGAACAGACTTTGACCAGTGAGCAGATCATTGACTCCTCTCTCATTTCACTGATTTTGACTTGGCATTTAATGTGGTCAATGGTTGACCTTAGATTGGAATATTCTGATGTACAATTTGATGAATAGAAGACTCTCTCTCATAAGGAAATATTATCGGGTTTTCCCCCTTGGGTTTTGTCCCAAAAAATGTTGGTGTCTCTTGTTTCATTGTTTTTACTGTGATCTCTATTGCTCTACTAAAGTTAATGGTTGAAATTTTCAAAGTGTAACTGCTTAATGATTGGAATACTCTAAAGAAATCAAAATTGAATCATTGGAAGTAGTTATCAAATTGAAAATTGTTCTGGTCTTATGTGATACTATAAAATCAACATGGTGAAGAAAAAGAGCATTGAGATCACTCTTGACGATACCCTATTCTACATTTGAGATGGTTGATCGTCTACACTTGAGGAAGACCTAAAGATGGAGTCATTATTGCTTGATCTAGAAGCCCTAATACATTTCAAAATGTGCTACACCTTTGTTTGAAAGACTGGGCTATCTGACTGAAAAATGTCCAAAGGAACCTTGATCATCTCGCCAAGAAGTCATAGGACAAGCTCAAGGCTGAATGTCTGAGGAATAGGGTACTTGTATGACAAGAAAAAGGATTTGACCAAGAAGGTCAAAGCACTAATCCTCGTAAAAAAAAATCTATGTTCTTGATTGTCTATTGTGAAACGGAGTCTTTCCTTGCAAAAAGAAGAAGAACGAATCTTATACCAATACTTGTCTTGATAGACAAAAGACTTCAGATTTAGAAGAGAACCAAGACGAATTTCCTAGATCGGAAGTCATTGATCATATCTCAACTCCATTTAAAAGGAGAATCTCAGAAGTTTTAGAAGGGGTCAAAGAAGTTCAGAGGCATGTTTGGGGGTCGAGAATCCTCAATGATCATGATAGAAGGCTTGAAAGTCCGAAAGGCCTCAAAGTCTACATGAGAAAGACCAAATTTTTATGGTTAAAGAATATGGAAGCTCTCAAAAACCAAGAATCCTCTGACATGACTCGATATTAGAGACTGTCTACACTTGTGTTTTGATTTGTAATTAGTTCAGGTCACAAATCCTTATGCCCTGCTCATAAGGAGAAGTCTTGGGCATAATTTGTTCAAAAGTATGTTAAGCCATCAGTGTCATATTGCACATAAAGATATCAGAGAAGGACTGACTTAAAGTATCTCATACTTGAAGGACCTTATCTCCATACAAAAGACATCTCAGTGATGGTTTGCTCAATAATAAAATCCGAGAATTCAAACCTATGAAGAGACTAGTTTGCAAATGAAAAATCATTTCTTTTGTGTTATGGAAGACATTGTACCAAAGAACAAGTGATTTCCCTAATGACAAAGATCCGGAAGTGTGACAAGGAATAAAGTTTAACATTTGAAAATGAGGTATGCATCATCATCTATGCAATTTTTAACAAGGAACTTTGCCAATATCAAGTATAGGTGTAGGGAATGGATCCTTTTATCTTAAAGGTTACAAGAATCGTCAATATTGTATCAAATCTTTAGAAGATCAAGCATGATGAAGTCCCCTCATCCTTCTAAATTGTTGATGTATAGTCAAGGAAATACCATTAATATGTGACATAAAAATCGCCTTGATATGACAGAAAAAATGACATCTCTATGAAGATAGATATCTTAGAGCTAATATGAAGTTTTGATGCATCCTTTAACTCTTTGGGTGTGAGATATGTATAACCATTGTTTGAAATATTTGACCTCTTATCATTAGAAGGAGCTTTGTCAGGAAAGACAAAATTTGGGTCAAGAGTTTTGCATCATAATATTCTTTGAAACTAATGATATGCCTCAACTAGAAGATTATATCTATGCATTATATGAAGGATAGTTGGAATGATGAATTCAAGTATGACCTAGGCCGATTTCAATAAGCCTGTATATATAATCTCCTTGTTGCAAAGTTGCTCCATTACAAAGCGAAGGATTACCTCAGTAAGAGGGAGAAGCCTATGAAGTTAGGCACCTCAAGCTTGAATTGATATTTGTTGAAGAGAGATGCTAATCCAAATCTGTAGTACAAATTTGTTGAAGATGAGCCCTTGATTTGACTACAATATGTTGATGATATGTTTCTAACAAGGGCTAAGGACCTTTTTGTCCAATGTAAGAGGGAGTTGATTGAGGGATCTTGGTCTAATGCATTACTACCTGAGATTGAAAGTGTGCCTTAAGCTTGTTGAAATCCATGTTGAGATCCTTTAGAAATTTGGCATGATGGAATGCGAGTCCATGGACACCTCCATGATGACAAATTTGAGGAAGTTGCAAGACTCTATTTCTGACTTGACTAATCCTACTGATTGTTGAGAAATATAACTAGTTTCGATCTTCGTAATTGTTGCACTCATTTCAATATTATCATATGTAACAAACAAGAAAAGAAGAAAGAAAAATTGTTATTATTAAAGCAAGGGTTTCATGCTCATTATTGATGGTCTTCTAGGTAAAAGCATGCTGTCTGTGCTTCTAGGATTTGCTAAGTCTTAGGATTTATTGTCATGAGTCAACAAAGTCAAGATCATGTTTATGAGACCCTTCCAGGCAATTTGTAATTGTAAAAAGAGGTATTTTTTAGTCTAGAAAGTCTGGAATCTCCAAGAGTGCAAGTTGGTGTTGGGATCATCAAGTCAGCCTAAAGGAGGGAATTCGACCCATTGAGAAGGCTATATAAAGGACCAGTTTGACTTCATTTGAGACACACTCAAGGGCAAGGAAGAAGGGCGAATATTCTTGGTTCTTGAGCCATATCTTTCTCACACATGCAAAAATTTGGGGTTTCTGGGCTGCAAGAAGAGACCGAAGTTGCAGGACCGAGTTATAGTAGGACAAAGTGCAACATCTTGTCACTAGGAGGAAGGAAACTTTGTCTATACCTCACTAACCTTAGGAAGAGTTGTCTTGCTCTTGGAGGGTCCCAGAAGGTGGCCGAATTAGGGTTTCTTCGGGAGCTACAAGGCTGAAATTGCAAGGCCGAAGTTGCAGATCGAATAGCAGTGTTGTAGCTGGCAAGTCGAAGTTGCAGTGTGTGGCAATTTGGTGCAGATTCAAGAAAGGACTTGAGGAAGGGTTGACTTGGTATTGGGAGAAGGACTTGATCTAGGGTTTGGGTCTTTGTATCTCATTTGAAACAAATTCTAAGAAGAGAAGAGTTTACAAGTTTTCCCCTTAGAGGGGTTTTGCCCTAGCTAAGAGCCTATATTTGTGTCCTCTTTTGTTGTTTCTTGATATTGTTTGATGAAAATATCTAACTAAAAGAACATAAAGAAGGTTAAGATTCACAAGCAAGTATCAAGGTTAAAGAAAATAAGTTTAATAAGCTGCCACTTTATCATTTTCTAACACTCATTAGTGCATTGAAGTTTTGAACTATCTGTTGCATGGATTTACAAATTTTGATTGGGTTGTATGTTCTGAAGACGGGAAGAGCATTTTTGGATGTTGTTTTAGCCTAGATATCATGGATGAGCATGATGCAGAGCTTTGTTGTACTTCGCAAGACTGAAGTTGAGTATAAAGTTGATTATTCAGCCTATTGTGAAGTAGTTTGGCTTCGAAAATTGTTTGTTAGTTTGTTTGATCAGGTGTTGGAATCGACCATGACATATTGTGACAATTAAAGTTGTGTGAAGCTTTCTGAGAATCTACTTTTCCATGACAGGTCAAAGCACATTGAGATCTAGTGTCATTATATCCAGGATGTTGTTCAAAAAAGAGCTGTGAGGCTCGAATACATTTCTATTGATGAGCAGGATTGCTAATGTTTTCACAAATCCACTATCCCAGATGAAGTTTGCTTGCTTTTCTGAGAAGCCTGAAGTGGTTGAGAATTCCTCTTGGAGAGAAAGAGAGAGAGAGAACATTGATTGTATAGCATTATAAATCCTCCTTGGGCTTGTCTAAGAATCCATGGTTTATGGTTGGGAAGATTGTTCTGGTTACTCCCTTGGGTCATTGAGTTTGACTGAGAAACCATTATGGTTGGGGAGGTTGGTTCTAACTTCTAAGGCTTGGAGTGATCCCTTCGATCATTATGTTTGACCGAGATCCCAGTGGGTTTGGTCAGGGACAATGATTTTATGTTCTCTCCCTTAGGTCATTGAGTTTGACTGAGAGACTATATCGTCAGGTAGTTTGATATTGAGATAGGGATTCCTCCCTTAGGTCACAGACTGAGTCACCTTAATTTATGGTCGGGGAGATGGACCTTGTGTACTTAGTTCATTGGGTTTGACTGAGAGACCATTTGTTATGGTCGGAGAGATTAATTTTGATTACTCTCTTGAGCCATTTTTCTTGACTGAGAAACCATTTCATATGGTTGGAGAGTTTGGCCTCATGAACGATATTGACTGATCCCATGGTCAATTGTGTTCTGATCTTGATGCCATTGGCTTTGGCTTGTCGGATGAGCTTGATCCTTATGATGAGACTTGTCCATCTGAGAGAGATAATGAAAAGTACCTCCCTGGCTAAGAGGTTGTGTTGAGAAATTGTAAATGCATTTGTTACTTTCATTGAAAAAATCAAAGGAGAAACGATTTGTCCAACTCAGGCTCAACTAAACAACTCGGCCCCACCCTTGAAGGAAACCCACCTCTTTGGCCTACTATATATTGCCAATTCGACGACTCCATTTGGCATTACATTCACTAATCAGTTTGACCTATTCTACAAGGAGTTATGTTCACACATACAAAGGAGGAAGAATACAAAGGTTTCCAGCGAAGTTTGACCTCTCTTATCTCTGCATTAACCAGTGTTGATTTGGTTCTTTTCTCTGTTGTTTGACCAAATCTTTGATTGTGATTGGAGGCCCAATATTCTCAAGATTGTTGACTGAAGCTTTTGTCTCTATTTTAGGCATTGGCTAAAGTTTGACCATAGGTTAAACTCTGAGGCTTGACTGACCCTTTTTGTGGAATTGCAGGACAGAATTTTGGCCCTTTGACCAGCAGCCTCAGGCCGAAATTCGACCCCTTGAACATGTTGAAAAATGTAACTAAGTTCGGTCTTCATAATTGTTATTATACTTATATCATTATATATTTCTTGTAAAAAGCAAAAGAAAAGGAAAAGAAAATTATTTTTCAAGCATGGGTTTAATGCTCAAGTCAAACTGTTTTTTAGGTCAAGCATGTTCTTCATGCTTCTAGTGTTTATTGAGTCAAAAGAATATTTGACATGAGTCAAATTATTGTATTGGAGTCAAGTCCCATTTGGACTTTTGAAATAAACAAGAAAAATGATTTTATTTGAGTCAAAAAGGTCAATTTTGTCCCCACAAGACCAAGCCTGCCCTGGAAGGGACCCATTTGACCTCTTGAATGTGTATAGATACAGTGCAACTCGTCCTCATTTGGAGTATCACAACATAAGTTCAATTTGTGTGCCAAGAAGAGAGAGAAACAAGCGAAGGAGTCAAGAAGAGGAGCTAAAGTTAAAGGAGAGAGAGTGAGGGTCAAAAGAGAGAAAATTTGCCACACGTGCGAAAATCTACCCTATTTTTTTGTCACGCGTCCGAAGTTGCAAGAGTTGCAGGGGTCGAAAATTGCAGCCCTAGTTGCAGGGGTTGAAAATTGCAAACATAGTTGCAGGGGCCAAAAATCAAAAGGTTTGACCAGATTTGGAAGGATTTGACTTAAGTTGACTTTGACTTTTTGGAAGTGCTTGGAAGGAGCATTGACATGGGTCTTGTGGGAGGTCTTGGTCTTGGTGTTCGGCTCTTGGATTTCTCATTTGATCTAATTCTATAAGAAGAGAATATTTTACTAGGTTTTCCCCTTGGAGGGGTTTTGCCCTGGCTTGGAGCCTACATCTTGTGTTCATTATATTTTTGTGATCATGGTCTATTGTTTTGGTAATTGTTTGATGAACAGAACATAATAAAAGTAATAAGAAGCCAACATAACTTCACAAGCAATTATCAAGTAAAGAGAAATCAACCCTAATTGTTGCCCTAGTGATTTCTAAACATGGTTTCAGAGCTAAGGTGATGGTGAAGGCAGCTTGAAGATCACTCTTGCTGGAATAAGTGGAAGGCATTAATCAAAGCTACTTTGGAGGGCATAAGTAAGGACAAAAGGAAGGAGAAAGACTCATCATTCATTGAAGGCTCTTGGTTACTTATCATCTATTGAAGAAGATCATCATCTTATCAATCTCTCCCTTGAAAGATTTTTGGTCATCATCGATTCTGGAAAACATCTCTACAAGAAGATATTGCTTAAGGAGTATCAAGAATCTTGGGAACATCATCTACATTCTTGAAAGCAACATCACTCATCTTTGAAGCAGCCTAAAGTTACTTTTGTACCAGCCATCCTAGAAGTCATCATTCTAGGACATCTTTGAAGTCACTTGGAAGGTCTTGAGAGCATCAAGATATTTGAATACATCATCATCAAGAAGGATACTCTTTCTACAAGTACTATATTTTTCTCTATGTCTCAATCCTCAAATCAAATGACTTCATTTTGTAAAGAAGGAAATAAGCTCAATAGATCAACTAACTTCCAATCATGGAAGAAAAGAATAGACTTGATACTTGTAGAAAAAGAATTCATGGACTATGGTCTTCGAACAGTTATAGAACCAGAGAAGGACAAGACTCAAGAATGGGCCAAGTATACTAGAGGAGAATTTAGGGCTCAAAGGATCCTCATTGAATCCATCAAAGATTATCTTATTCCATTTATTGCAGATTCAGGTACATTTCAAGCAATCTATGACAAGTTGGTAAAACTATATTCAGTCAGTACCTCAAGTCAGAAAATATCTTCAAGGAATCGACTATACAAGACAAGGTTATCGAAGGATGACGATTTGGTCTCATATCTTATAAAAATTTCACAATTAAAGGATCAACTCAGGGTTGCGGGGGAGTGCCCCCACCCCCCCCCCTCGCTCCCGCTCCCAATTCGCGCTCCGAGCGGGAGCAGCTTCGGAGCGCCTCGAGAGCGTGCTCCCTAAAAAAAACGCTCCCTGCCTTTTCGAGAGCGTTTAGCCTTTTTTGCAAAAAAAAAAACTGCGATAATGTTCCAAATGCAATTTTTTTTCAAAGAAACAAATAAGTTTTGGGTGGGGCAGCTTAATGATCAAGCCTATGGCCCTAGTATTGATATGCGATTCATGGTAATGTTAAATTCTTAAAGTAAAAGTGACATTCTCCTTAATCTTCATTTTCATCATTTTACTTAAATTTTTAACATTACCATGAAATGACTCAGGATGTTTGAGAGGGGTTCTACCTCATTGGATTTCATATGGGGAAAGTAGAATTTTAGATTTCATTCAAAATCCAGCAGACTTATCAGTTTTTCAGGATTTCAGGATTGGGGATTGCAATGTTTCCATTGAATTTTGTCACGTATTAGGGTATGGAACTCGTATTTAATCAAGAGCACCAATCCCTCTATGTACCTTGATGTTAGTGACATTGGTTGTCGAACTCCTCTATCATGACCCTCCTAAAACTATACGCATCACTCAAACAAAATCTTGACTTGACATGCTATGCTTTTTCTATCTTATGTTAATGCTTAGAGTGTGATATTTTCGACAAAGATCCCTATACAGATACAGAGGTAACGACAAAGATACCTCTGGATATTAACGCTTAGAGGGTGATATTAATGACAAAGATCCTGATTTTCCAACAAGACTAAAAAATTAGACATTTCTCATGGTGGCAAGAGGCCCAAGCATAAGAAATAGATAATAGATTTACTTCTTTTTTCTAGTTTCTAGTAGTTTTTATAGCTATTGACTCTTTCATATTTATTATGATATTTTTTTAAACAATATATGACAATTTAAGTTTGAAGTTGGCAACTATAACTCATTAGTAATGAATTATGAATATGATGCTTCATGAAAGTTGAAAGTTGTTTCATTTCATTTCATTTTATAACATTTCATTTCATGTTAGTTATTATTTGTTGTAGTGGTAACACTTAGCTTACAAGTACAACTTTGGTGATCAATGATTATAAATGTTATATATTGAATTTTGTAAGCTTGAAACTTTAAGATTGATGAATCACGAGACTCAATATGTTGTATGTTACTATGTTACTAACTTGTGGACGTGGTTGATGAAGATTATAACTTCTAGATGGTTGTTGTTATACGGTTCAATCTATGTTTTTTTATGTTTTTTATATCTAATTCATTATTCTACATGTTTTTGTTAACACATATGTATCAAAATATAAAAAATATAAAATAATATAATATACACTCTGGATTCACTCCAGAGGGAGCTTTCTGAAAATGTCGCTCCCGCTTCCTGCTTTCGCTCCCGCTCCCAAGTAACACTAACTAGAGCACAGTCCTCGCTAAAAGTGAGTGTTGATTTGGGGTAGCATCGGATGTGCTCTAGCCACGAAAAATTGGTGAAGAGGCTAAAGCACATGAGATCTCCAGTACCCAGAAATGGTTTGGGCAGAATCTAACCAGTTTGGGAGATATTAAAATAATTAATATTTTTAATGGAGCCCCTAAGTCTAAACTTAGGGAAAATAAAATATTAATGTGAATTAATATAAAACTGAGTTAGAATGTCCAAAAGTCATGGATCAAGCCAGATCTAATCTTAGCCGTTGATTAGGGACTTAATCTCGACCATTGAATTGTCAATGACAAAGTATAAGAGGAGACTTGAGGGTCACTTAGAGAACACACCAAGTTGATCAAGAATTCGATTTTCTGAGGCAGGGCTTACTAAGGAAATCGAAGGAGTGATTAGAGTTGCAACTGAGGGGCAGTGAATACAGAAGCAGAGAGGGTATCGGGAGCATCAGCGCAGAAGCCGGGAGAGGGTTGGCGCAGAAGCCGGGGGAGGGCTGGCGCAGATCCGGCTAGAGGCCACGCAGAAGCAGCCAGGGACCACGCAAAGGCAGCCAAGTGCCACACAGAGGCAGAGAGAGCCAGTGTGGGTGACGCAAAGCCTCAAGAGGCTAACGCAGGGCTAGATGGGATGACGCTAGGCCAGAGAAGCTGACGCAGACCCTAGAGGCCGACACTGGGAGATTTTGTGGGGTAGATTGGACCTAAGAGTTGTGGGATTGTACATCCAAGGTTTTTAGCCGGAATATCTATCTCTAACTGAGAGGTACTATTGCTGAGAGCATTCTCTGTTGGGTGAGCCATTTTTGGCACCCAGATTGTATTTTGAAACTACTTAATAATAAAACCCTTAGATAGTTGCACCGATTTTCCCACATTAGGTTTTTTCCGGGGACATTAGTCCAAAAATAACGGTGCCACTCGTATGCTTGTTTTTCCTTCAGTTGATGACCTATATGTGTTGAGCATGTACTTGTATTTATTTTCAATATTTACATGGTAAATAGCTTGTTAATTAACAGAACAAGTAGGAAGAAATAAATCATAAAGTACATGAAGGATTTCTAACAAATAGACTTAGAAATTCCAACAAAGCCCAAATTTAGAGTGTGTCAACCAACACCGGATGTTGGAAGACAAATGACTCAAGAAATCAAGATTATGCATTCAAGACACCAAATCATAATAGTGCATTCAGAAGTGGAGAGCAACAAAGATATCCCCAAGGGCGAAACACCATTAGGAGATCATCACCCTATACACCCAAGCAATGTTATCAAAATCGAACCAGTGATCGAACCAGAAAACCGAGTGGACCAGGAACCGGTCGAAACCAAATCGGAACCAGTAAAAAAATCAAACCAAAAAACCGGTGTAACAAAACCACTTAAAATATTCAAAATTTAAAGAAAAACATGTATATTCATGTGCATCCATATGAATCTGAACCATTTAAACAAAAAAATGCAAATGTTCTCATTTATATAGCAAATAATAGTGCATAAAACCAAAATAACACTTAGTGCAAAACATTGTTGAACCAAAAAACATCAAGAAGCAGGCTCTAAAAGGCCTCTATAGTCCAAACTAGCATGATAGTATGATACTACAGTCGACAATACTACAGCGACAACCTACAAGTGCTAATTGTCATTATCAGAATCATCATCCTCATCCTCCTTTGCAAAATGAGTAGCATCCAAGTCTGGAATGGGATTATAGCTTGACTCTCTTTAGCCCTGAAGTTGCTATTGGTACTTTTGATATATCTACCTCTGCAACATGTGGAGGTGGGTCCAAGTCCAACCAAGAAAGGTGTTCATTGTCAAATGTTGGTGCCTGACTCTCCACAACCCCGTCTGGTGTTGGATCAAAGTCAACCAAGACAATCAACCAAAAAACTCTCTCAGAACAACCCTAAAAAAAACTCTCCAAAATCTCCTCACTGAACTCAACTCAAGAATTTCAAGAGACTCAAATGAGTAGTGCGAGTGAAAGAGAGGGGATTGGTGTGTTTAAATAAGTTTACGGGGGGCTAGGGAAAAATTAGAAACTCGGAAAAATAAAAAAACGCAATTTTTGTTGCCTTGGTTTCGCAGATGCGGCCTATATGGATCGGTGTCGAACCAGTCAGTTCAGTGGAATAGGCTAGTTTGATACCGAGCTAGCATATTCCGGTTCTAAGGCTTGGTTTGGACAGCTTTTGGGCCAAAAACGGTTGAACCGGCCAATTCCACCAATTCTGGTCCAATTTAGATAACATTGCACCCCAGGTATGCAGGGACATTTCATGGTTATTGCTATGCATGTTCTAACTATGGAGATAGAGCTGGAGAGTGCAAGGAATATAGCAGGAATAGTGATAGAAGGTTTTATCAAAGTCCTAGAAGCAGATTTATTGGAAGGCAAGAAAGAGTCCCATATGCCTATGACAACAAAGGCTCCAACACATTGGCCCCTTTGTTCATACCAGATGTTGAGTGCTACTTATGTCAGCACTTTGGCCATTTTGCACGGTGTAGAAGAACCTTGGCATGGACTCCGCACAACCAGGAAGGAAGAGCTTTCACAAGGCAAGAAGACAAGACCACTGAGGTCTGGCAAGGAAAACAGGTTTTACAATGAACTCTCACACAATCGGAAGGTTAGAAGTATCGAGACAGAAGGAACTACATCAGAGAATCAGATGATGCCACAAGAAAGCATACTGTCAGGGGGAGCCAATGGAATGGAAGAGATGATGGAGCTAGAAAGCACATATTATGGGATGATGCAACAGGAAGGCACATTGTGAAGGGGAGTCTATGGAATGGAAGAGATGATGCAGCGCAAAAGAACATTGTTGGGGGGGCCTATAAAGATGATGCAACAGGTAAGCATACTGTCAAGGGGAGCCATATCTGTTAAAATTGGCAACTAGGGGCAAACTCCATGTGGGTCTACTTATTCATGGCAATTGATATTTTTCTAGGATTCCTCTCATCAAGAGGTGTAGGATTGATCTAAAGATCATCCGATTCCAATAAGTATTCATGGAGATATGAATTTATTTGTGTTATGGGACAATTCATCAAGGTCGGCCAGCAACAAAATTGCCCCCACTTGTGCTCAACGTTTTAGTATAAAAAGAGGTGGCTTGCTAGTCATTTGGATACACACTCTTCTTGTGATCTCTTCCTCTACACTTGTCTTTAGGTATTGGTGGGAGGAGAGATCCTAAGATACAATGTTGCCCTAATGGAGAAGGCTCTACGCTATCATGGAGAAGGCTAAACATTGGTATGAAGCAAGCCCTAACCGTTGGCCTAATGATGCCCTTAACACAGTCATGAAGGCAGAATGCCCTAGCCGCAGGTCTAAAGGGAGAGGAGACGCCCTAGACCTAGTTGTTGTCATGGATAAGAAGCTACACTACCTGATGAAGATGCCACCTATACGCTATCATGGTGAAGATGCCCTAAACATAGTCATGGTGAAGCTGTCCTAAACACAGTGATGGTGAAGACCTAAATGTTTTCCCTAAAAGAGATCCCTCATACACTGTTCTAGGCCGCAATTTAAGGAGGGTTTTTCATGTGCCCTAACTGTTGTAAGTGTAAGACCCAACCGCAGTCTTATGTGTCATGTTGGTGCCCTTGACGCAGTCCATGGAGGGAACTTATCCGCAATTAAGGAGGATTGTTTAAGTGGACTGTTAGAGGCAGTTTAGGAGGACTGTTGGAGGCAGTTTAGGAGGGTTGTTAGAGGCAATTAAGGAGGACTGTTAGAGGCAGTATAGGAGGACTGTTGGAGGCAGTTTAGGACGGTTGTTAGAGGCAATTAAGGAGGATTGTTGGAGGCAGTTTAGTAGGGTAGTTAGAGGCAGTTAAGGAGGACTGTTAGAGGACTTGGACGCTGTCCTAGAGAAGCTCTCCACTACCTGAATATGAAGCCTAAACAACCATAGCCTAGCTACTTTGCTAGGTTGCAAGCCATAGCAAGTAGCTAAGGCTGATAAGTGTAAATGGTTGCAGCATATTGGATGTTGTATGTGCAGCTTAATGATATATATTACAGCAAGCATGGATGAGTGTATGTTGGATGCGGCATGGTGTTAGAGACAGCATGTTTATTTGTAACAATGATTAGTGCAGCATGATGAATGGTGCAGCATAGTGCACAATGATAGTGGTGTAGCATATAAGTGACAGTAAGGATGGGTGCAGCGTGGTGCAGTATGGTGAAGCACAAGTATGGTGTAGCATAATTGTACAGCGTGGTGACGATAGGCATGGATGCATAGCAGCAACATGATGCATTGCAGCAGCTTGTTGAGGATGGGTACAACATGATGATAAGGTACTGCTCTGTGATGGGAGCAGCTTAGTGATTGGGTGCAGCGCAATGACGGGTGCAGCATGATGATGAGGTGCAGCACAATGATGGGAGCAGCATGGTGATGGAATCACCTTGCAGGATCAGTTGAAGCAGTATGTCTTCACCGGAGTTTAGATCAGCTACCTCATGTGTTCATCTTCTTAGTGAAGATCTCTACTCTTATTTTGATAAGTTAAAATGTTGACTTTTGATGTATATGTACTATCCCTCTCTGTGTTAAACTATTGAAGAACATAAGAAGAATCGATCAAGGGTTTCCCCACATTGGGGTTTGTCCCTGGCTGGTGCTACATCTTGTGTCCTCTTATCTTGGCTTGTTTTCTGCAATTTATGTTTATGTTCTATCTGCATTTTACTATCATGCTAAATGTGATTGCTAATCTGGAATTGATATTGAGCTAATATGGAAAATTGAAGTAAATTTGCTATCAGCATAGGATACCTAAAATTAACATGGTATCGAAGCTGAGGTGAAGACAAAACCCAAGCAAGAGTGAAAGAGCAATCATCGAAGACAGTTAGAAAGGACAAAAGACTCAATGGGTTCCTCATCCCACTTCAAATTCACCAAGGGTGAAGTTGAAGCAGAGAATATTATCAAAGTGGCGCAGCACAAGCATCTGATGGCCTACCCAAAGATCACTTCAATGGGAAGTCTAAGGGTGGAAGGAAAGGCAAATGCCTTGCTTGCAATAAGTTTGATCATTATGTGAGGGAGTGTCCGAATAGAAGGGACACATCACTTGATGATGATAACAATCATTCCAGGGTCATCTTCAATGGTCGGAGGAATGACAGGTAATGCAGGGCATCAAGGAAATGGCCGACTCCTCAAAGAGAACAAGGAACTCCAGGCACTTCATCGGATAGAAGGAAGCTCTCTCTAATTTGGTAGAGATGGAAACAATCGTGGAGATTATACTTGGAGTCAATGCCACCTATCCCGGAAAGGCTGTAGGTAATGCTACCCTTCAATTAAATAAGGGAAGCACGATTCATTAACAAGTTCTTTATGTACCTGATCTCAAGAAGAACCTTGTGTCCATTTCGGCAATGGAAATCAAAGGTTTCAAGGTGGCGTTCATCGATGGAAAACACCGAAGGTCTGCTTATTATGGGGCCCTACCCGATGTGAGACAGATGGTGATAGGGATGCCTGAATTCAAGAAGAGCACTTCTAGGCGTTGGTTTTCCTTGGGTTCTTCTTTGTTATCCTGGATGAGCAAGAAGCAGAAGTCGGTTTCTTTGAGCATTGTTGAGGCCGAATACATTGTTACGAGTATGACCTCGTGTGAAGCTGCCTGGTTGAGGAAGCTCTTCAGTGAGCTGTTTGGACACGTGCTGGATACCATTGTGATCTTCTGTGACAACCAGAGGGGGATTCGATTGTTGAGGAATCATGTGTTCTATGATCACTCCAAGCATACAAACATCAGGTACCACTTTATCTGGGATATGGTACATCGAGGAGCAAGAAGGCTCCATCGCATTAGCACTGATGTGCATGTCGTCAATATTCTGTCGAAGCCCTTGGGAAAGGTCAAATTCTTGACTTTCTGAGAACGACTAGGAGTCGTGGAGGGACTCTCTCCTAAGGGTCCTTTATGATATGGACATTGCACTCTGGGAGCTCCAGGGAGCTTGGGGGTACATCTTGGAGCGATGGGCAACCATAGGGTGAGTGGTTCAGCCTTCCCCTAGTGGTTTGCTATGTAGGCAAGATGAGTGGTTCATCCTTCTCCTGCTGAGGCAGTCATAGGTTGAGTGGTTTAGCGTTCCCCTAGTGATTTGTTGTGTACAAAGTGAGTGGTTCAGCCTTCCCCTGGGATACCCCTGGCAACATGTAGGTAGGATGAGTGGTTCATCCTTCTCCTGCTGAGACATCCCACCCATGCAGTCTAGGACTCATGGGAAGTACCTCTCATCTGGCCAATGAGTAGGGAAATAAGGATAGGGACCATAGTAGTACCAATGTGTGAAAATTTTGTCACTGCAGTAACTGATTTACTTTGCCTACTTATTTCACCATAAGTTATTCATGAAATCACTTCAATAAACATTAAAATAAATACTACTGCAGATATCACACCATAATACAGAAACAAACATATGCACAACACATTGACACAAATATTTTGGACTAATGTCCCTAGAAAAACCCAATGTGGGAAAACCGGTGCAACAAGGGAGGATTTTATTATTCAGCAATTTTCTAGTACAACATGGTGCCAAACTGGCTTACCCACAGATAGACAAATTCTCCAACACTTCTTCTGAACCCAACGTCAGCTCTGTTGACCTCTGCGTGGCCTGAAACCCTCTACGTTAGCGTGTTGAGACTTTGCACAACCTCTTTGGTCTTCTGCGTCACTCGTGCAACCTCTGCGTGGATGACGCAGGCCCTACTGGCCCTACGCAATCTCTGTTGCCTTTGTGTGGCTCCTTCTGGCTCTGCGTCTGCCTTTTCTACCTCTGCACTAATCTCACATCTCTCTGTTCCGTACTTGCGGCCTCCTAACTACTCACCAGACCACTAGTTCAATTTCTCAGCTAACCTCGCTCCAAAAATTGAACTGACTAGTCTCCTTCAGTGTGTTGTCCAAGTGACCCTCAAGCCTCCTCTTATACTTTTCTTGTTGACAAATCAACGATTGAGATTAAGTCCCTAATCAACGGCTAAAATTAGATCTAGGTTGATCAATGACTTTTGGACCATTCTAACATAGTTTCATATGAATTCACATTAATATTTTATTTTCCCTAAGTTTAGACTTAGGAATTACATTAAAAATATTAATTATTTTAATATCTCCCAAATTGTTTAGAATCTGCCCAAACCCTTTCTGGGTATTGGAGATCTCTTGTGCCTTAGCCTCTCCACCAAGTTTCGTGGCTAGAGCACATTCGATGCTACCCCAAATCAACACTCCCTCTTAGCAAGGACTATGCTCTGGCAATACTCCTCACTAAGCATCACCTTGATCATCCGGCATCGGTTCTTGTGCCCAACATCCTCTGCACTGTTGTATCCTGTATTATTGCCCATGGCTCTGCCACTGCTACATCTGTACGACAACTCCCTCTGCATCTATGTTGATGCTGATCCTTTCTCCCAACACTGCATCAGCACAACAACTCCCTCTTCATTCGTGCTGCTAACACACTCATTTCTTTACCATCCCCATCTTTTCCCTGAAGTAGTCAAATTTTGACTTTCCAAGGGCCTTAGTGAGGATATCTGCCACCTGTTCTCCTGTAGGAGCATAGCTCAACTGTACAGCTCCTTGTTCGACACAGTCTCTGACAAAGTGACACCGGATATCAATATGCTTCGACCTATCATGCAACATTGGATTCTTGGAGAGTTTGATACAACTCTGATTATCGCACATAATCCTGGTCGCCTCCATATTTTTTCTGAATAGGTTCACTAGCAGTTTTCTAAGCCATATGGCCTCACATGAAGCTGTGCTTTCTGCCATATATTCTGCCTCAGATGAGCTCAGAGCCACGGACTTTTGTTTCCTTCTGCACCAGGAGGTCATTCCAGATCCAATGCTGAAACAGTACCCAGAGGTCCTTTTCCGATCCACTGAACTTCTTGCCTAATCTGCATCAGTAAATCCACTCAACCTGATATCCTTCCCCTTGGTGTATAAGAGCTCATAATCAATTGTTCCCTGTAAATACCTAAGAACGTGTTTCACTGCTGCCCAGTGTGCCCTTGTTGGTTCCACCATGAACTAACTGAGGGTGTTGACAGCGTGGCAAATATCTGGCCTGGTATTGACCAGATACACCAGGGACCCTATGAGCTACTAGTATAGGGTGGGATCGACATCCTTGTCTTCTGATGCATCAATCTTCTTCCAGTTGGTGATCATTGGCGTAGCCATGGGGCTATAGTCTCCCATCCCGAATCTTTTCAGGATTTCTGTAGCATACCTCCCTCGCCCAAGGAAGATTTCTACTTTCTGCTGCCAAACTTCCAACCCTAGGAAGTAGTGAATTCGTCCCAAATCCTTCATATCGAACTCTGTGGCTAGATTCTTCTTGCAGTCCTCAATGAGTCTAGATGATTTTGTCAGAAAGAGATCATCCACATATAATACTAAGATAAGCAGCTCGTTCTCTACGACCAAATAGTAGAGATTCGGATCCGCGTCACTCTTGACAAACACCATCTTCTGCAAGTAGCCATCTATTCGACCATACTATGCTCTCAGTGCCTACTTCAACCCATACAAGGCTTTCTTCAGCCTGCATACATGAGACTTCTTCCCATGAGTTTCAAAGCCCTCTGGTTGTTCAATGTATACCTCTTCTTCTATTACCCCGTTCAAAAATGTCGTCTTGACATCCATCTAATGGATCTCCATCCCATCTGAGCTGCAAGAGATATCACGGTCGTAATTGATGTATACCTGGCTACCGGGTCGAAGGTTTCCTCATAGTCAATCCCTTCCTTTTGGGCATACCCCTTAGCCACAAACCTGGCCTTATATTTCTCAACACTGTCGTCTGCAGCATATTTGATCTTGTAGATCCATCTCGAACCTACCATAGATCTGTCTTGAGGTCTTGACACCACCTCCCAGACATCGTTCACCATTATGGAGTTATACTCCTCTACCATCGCATCTAGCCAGACTTGATGCTAAGCTGCCTCCTTGAAGCTAGTAGGCTCTTCATCCTGAGCTACTAACACCTTATATTTGTCTGGCTGTTTTTGATCCCTCTTACTATTCCTTGGCTCACTGATGAAGTTCTTTGCATCATGCAGAATCTGAAAAAGCTCCCTGCTAGTTCTTCCTCTGCCAACAGGTGCCTTTGTTTGCTCCTCCTCCTCCTCCTAAGAATCTTCCTGATCTGAGGATGAATTCTTCACTTCTGTTGGTTGAAGAGGCATGACCAACGGATCCTCTTTTGACTGCTCCTCGAAAGGCATTTCGCGAGATGTTCTGAAAGCTATGTCCTCCATGAACTTTACATCCCGTTGTACTACTACCTTCCTGCTCCCTAGAAGATAGATTCTATATGCCTTAGCATTCTCGCTATATCCCACCAGATATCCCTTTTCCGCAGTCTGATTGAGCTTCTTCCTTTTTTCTTGGGGTATGCGACAATATGCTGAACTCCCAAATATCCTAAAATCACTGATCTCAGGCGTCTTCCCAGTGAAGACTTTCTCTGGAGTAATCTTGCCCAATGCCTGATGAGGAGTCCTGTTCTGAACATAGATAGTTGTGTTGCATGATTCCACCCACAAGAATTTTGGCATATCCTAATCATACAGCATGGCCCTAGTTGCTTCTACAATAGTCCTGTTCTTTCTTTCTGCTACCCCATTCTGCTCCAGATTGTACGGACCTGTCCACTCTCTTATGATGCCCTCCTTAGCACAATAATCAGTGAAGTGCTTATCAACATACTCTCCACCATTATCTGAGCACAAAACTTTTACTTTCTTCCCAGTCAGATTCTCCACCAGAGCCTTGAACTCCTTAAATCGACAGAAAACCTCATCCTTGGTTTTCAGAAAACAAATCCAAGTTTTCCTCGAGTGATCATTAATGAAGGTAAAGAAATACTCGGCACCACTGAGAGCTTTGACGGACATAGGTCTGCAGATATCTGAATGTATCAATCCTAGTACACTCTTGGCCCTGTGTTTGCTCCCAGGAAATGTCGCCTTGGCATACTTTCCTAGAGCGCATCCCCTACATACATCATCTCGTTTCATACTCAGATCTGGAACTCTTGTTACAGTGCTCTTGAGAATTCTCAGAGCTCCATGGTGCAAGTGACCCATCCTTTTGCGCCATAATTCATTCAGTCCTTGTCCTCATGACGGCCTATTAGTGCCATTGGTGATTCTAGTTGTAATCTATACAACCAATTACTTTTGATCCCGATTTGCACTTTCTTTTTCCAGCGCGGATGTTCGACGTATACCTTTTCCTTGATGAAGTAGACGTCATAGCCCTTGCCTTGTAGTTGTGACACGGAAAGTAAGTTCATCCCCAATCCTGGTACATGCAGCACATTTGTGGCATGGAACCGCTCTCCTGATTCTGTCTAAAAAACTATGGTACCCTTCCTTACTGGAGTAACTTTGCCTTGTTCCCCATGGTGATCTGAAAGTTCATCTTCTCCTCAATATTCTAAGAAACACTCCCCGATTCTCGTCATATGCCACAAGGCTCCACTGTCTATATACCATACTTCTGATGATGTAGCACTAGTCATGCATGCCACTTCTTCTTCCAGCCTGGAAGCCAACATAGAGAAATCGAAATCTCTTTCTCTTGCGCAATATTCTGAAAATCTGCGTGAGTCCCCTGAGGTGGATGCCTCTGCATCGTAGTCTCAACCCATAACTGATTTTCCCTTTTTGTCTCTGATTACTTCCTTTGATACCATGTGAAAATTCTATCACTGCAATAACTGATTTACTTTTCCTACTTATTTCACCATAAGTTATTCATGAAATCACTTCAATAAACATTAAAATAAATATTCCTGCAGATATCACACCGTAATACAGAAGCAAACATATGCACAACACATTGACACAGATATTTTGGACTAATGTCCCCGAAAAAACCCAATGTGGGAAAATCGGTTCAACAAGGGAGGATTTTATTATTCAGTAATTTTCTAGTACAGCAAGGTGCCAAACTGGCTTACCCACAGATAGACAAATTCTCCAGCACTTCTTATGAACCCAACGTCAGCCTTGCTGACCTCTACGTGGCCTAAAACCCTTTGCATCAACCTGTTGAGACTCTGTGCAGCCTCTCTGGCCTTCTACGTCACTCCTACAGCCTCTGCGTGGACGACCCAGGCCCTATTGGCTCTGCGCAGTCTCTGTTGCCTCTATGTGGCTCCCTCTAGCCCTGTGCCTGCCTTTTCTGCCTCTGCACTGATCGCCCATCTCTCTGTTTCGTACTTGCTACCTCCTGACTGCTCACCAGACCACTGGTTCAATTTATCAGCTAACCCAGCTCTAGAAATTGCACTACCTGGTCTCTCTCAGTGTGTTCTCCAATTGACCCTCAAGCCTCCTCTCATACTTTTCTTGTTGACAAATCAACGGCCGAGATTAAGTCCCTAATCAACGGCTAAGATTAGATCTGGCTTGATCCATGACTTTTAGACCATTCTAACACAGTTTCATATTAATTCACATTAATATTTTATTTTCCCTAAGTTTAGACTTGTTGATTACATTAAAAATATTAATTATTTTAATATCTCCCAATCTATTTAGAATCTGCCCAAACCCTTTCTAGGTATTGGAGATCTCTTGTGCCTTAGCCTCTCCACCAAGTTTCATGGCTAGGCACCTCCAATGCTACCCCAAATCAACACGATGGACGCATCATGTTACTACCATACTCCCTATGCTAGGATGATATTGATCTGGGATCAATTGGAATTGACTTCGAGTCAGTAAGAGTGATATAACTCACTCTCTTTTGGCTCTGATTTCGGATTAGTAAGAGTGCTATGAGACACTCTTGATTTGGAACTGATTTCGGATCAGTAAGAGTGATATGAGACACTCTCTTTATTTGGAACTGATTTCGGATCAATAAGAGTGGTATGAGACACTCTTTATTTGTAACTAATTTCGGATCAGTAAGAGTGGCATGACACACTCTCTTGGAACTAACTTCAGTAAGAATGGTATGAGACACTCTCTTTTATATGGGACTGACTTCGGGTTAGTAGAGGATGGTATGATACATTCTCGATCACTTCTTCTTCTTCATAGTTCAGCAGAGCAGACTAGTGAAGGGCACTGATATCATAGACAGTATAGTCTCGAGATGGATTAGCAGATGGAGTTCTCCCTAGTTGAGAGGGAGTGTTAAAATTGGCAACTAGGGCCAAACTCCATGCGGGTCTACTTATTCATGGCAGCTGATATTTTTCTTGGATTTCTCTCATCGAGAGATGTAGGATTGATCTAAGATCATCTGATTCCAATAAGTATTCATGGAGATGAATTTATTTGTGTTATGGGACAATTCGTCAAGGTCGGCTAGCAACCAAATTACCCCCACTTTTGCTCAAAGTTTTAGTATAAAAAGAGGTGGCTTGCTAGTCATTTGGATACACACTCTTCTTGTGATCTCTTCCTCTCCACTTGTCTTTGGGTTTGGTGGGAGGAGAGATCCTAAGAGACAATGTTGCCCTAATGGAGAAGGCTCTACGCTATCATGGAGAAGGATAAAAGCTAGTATGAAGCAAGCCCTAACCACTGGCCTAATGATGTCGTTAACACAGTCATGAAGGCAGAATGCCCTAGCCGCAGGTCTAAAGGGAGAGGAGATGCCCTAGACCTAGTTGTTGTCATGGATAAGAAGAAGCTACATTGCCTAATGAAGATGCCACCTATACATTGTCATGGTGACGCTGCCCTAATACGCTGTCATGGTGAAGCTGCCCTAATACGCTGTCATAGTGAAGCTGCCCTAAACACAGTCATGGTGAAGACCTAAACGCTGTCCCTAAAAGAGATCTCTCATACACTGTTCTAGGCCACAGTTTGAGGAGGGTTTTTCATGTGCCCTAACCGCAGTCTTTTGTGTCATGTTGGTGCCCTAGATGCAGTCCATGGAGGGAACTTATCCACAGTTAAGGATGACTGTTTAGGAGGACTACTAGAGACAGTTTAGGACTATTGGAGGCAGTTTAGGAGGGTTGTTAGAGGCAGTTAAGGAGGACTGTTAGAAGCAGTTTAGGAGCACTGTTGGAGGCAGTTTAGGAGAGTTGTTAGAGGCAGTTAAGGAGGACTGTTGGAGGCAGTTAAGGAGTACTGTTAGAGGACTTGGTTGTTGTCCTAGAGAAGCTCTCCACTACCTGAATATGAAGCCTAAACAACCATAGCCTAGCCGCTTTGCTAGGCTGCAAGCCATAGCAAGCAGCTAAGGCTAATAAGTGTAAATGGGTACAACATATTGGATGCTATATGTGCAGCATAATGATATATATTACAGCAAACATGGATGAGTGTATGTTGGATGCAGCATGGTGTTAGAGACAACATGTTTAGTTGCAACAATGATTAGTGTAGCATGATGAATGGTGCAGCATAGTGCACAATGATAGTGGTGCAACATAAAGGTGACAGTAAGGATGGGTGCAGCGTGGTGCAGTATGGTGCAACACAAGTATTGTGTAGCACAATGGTACAGCATGGTGACGATAGGCATGGATGTATAGCAGCAACACGATGCATTGCAGCAGCTTGTTGATGATGGGTACAACATGATGATGAGGTACTTCTCTGTGATGGGAGCAGCACAGTGATGAGAGCAGCTCAGTGATTGGGTGCAGCACAGTGATGGGTGCAACATGATGATGAGGTGCAGCACAGTGATGGGTGCAGCATAGTGATGGAGTCACCTTGCAAAATCAGTTGAAGCAATATGTCTTCACCAGAGTTTAGATCAGGTACCTCATGTGTTCATCTTCCTAGTGAAGATCTTTGCTCTCATTTTGATAAGTCAAAATGTCGACTTCTGATGTATATGTACTATCTCTCTCTCTGCTGAACTATTGAAGAACATAAGAAGAATTGATCAAGGGTTTCCCCACATTGGGGCTTGTCCTTGGCTGGCACCACATCTTGTGTCCTCTTGTCTTGGCTTGTTTTCTGCGATTTATGTTTATGTTCTAGCTGCATTTTACTTTCATGCTAAATGTAATTGCTAATTTGGAATTGATATTGAACTAATATGGAAAATTGAAGTAAATTTGTTATTAGCATAGAACATACGTAAAATTAACAATATCACATCGAGACATCGTCAAGGACGCATCAGGCACCCTTTGCCATTAATGTCAAAGGGGGAGAGAATCTCGGAATGGAACGAAGAAAGGAAGCATAGGAAAGCTTATGCAGCACGCCAGGAGATGATTGGTGTGTTGACATCAATGACAAAGGAGGAGAGAATCTCGGAATGGAACGAAGTAAAGAAGCATAGGGAAGCTTATGCAGCACGCCAGGAGATGATTGGTGTGTTGACATCAATGACAAAGGAGGAGATTGTTGAGTATGTTGTCATTGATGTCAAAGCGAGAACAGGTCCAGGATGTCAAAGCAGGTGTGGCAGGTGCAGGATGTCCTCATTATGTTGGTTATCAAGTATGAGACAATGGAGTAATGAAACCCTATGTCTAGGGTTTGGAATCCATGGACGACGTTCATAGCCCGCACTTATTGGAGGTTTTTGAAGAAGTAGATCAGTGAGTTTTCCTTGGAGACTCTCACCATTGGTTTCCTCTCATCATGTTGATTTTGTTGATATGTGGAGCATCTCGTGAGCCTTCACAGTCTGAGAGATATGACAGTTTGAAGTTAAAGACCCAATTTGTGAGTAAAAAAAACCCCAAAAGGTTGTTGATGTGGCAGCATTCAATTGCAACAAACAAAATTATGAAAACCCTAATTCAGCTAAGGTTTTGGACCCAAAAATATGTGGTCAAATTTCCTATCAGAGATGATGTGGCAACTAAGCTATGGTCCAAGCCACAAAGAATATTTCATTAAAATTTATTCTTGGGGCTTCAAAAAGTAGCCTCATTATTGTTTGGGCCCTAATCGTTTAATGGTCCAAAATATCTATTAAAGGTTTAAAATTAATTGATACTTGGACCTAAATGGCACCACTGCCAAGTTGGCTTTGCTTTGGGGTTTAAAATTTAAATTTTAGATCAAATCCTTTTCCTCTAAAGGTGGAAGTCAGCTGCCCTTTCAAAAACTATATAAAGCACCTTCCTCCTCTTCAAAAGGTAAAGATTGAATGCATAAAAGGAATCGATCTTGCTCTGATCCTGTGAAGCAATATTATCTTTGAAGTTCTGTTATATTTCTTTTTGGGAATAGGGGTTGTTGGTTTGTATGGGGTTTCAGTGTTCTTTCCTGTGCAGGTGAAACATAATCCCACTCTGAGATATCACTGGAATATTCCTTTTGATTTGTTGGCACAATCTTGCAGATGAATTCGCTGAGTATTCAAGGTGATTTGATTTCTTTGATGTAAACTATTCCTGCAGCCAGCTCTGGATTTAAGAATTTTCTTTCATATGGGTTTATGCTGATTTAATGCAATTCTTCTCTGCACTTTGAGGAGTGTTTGACCAGGAGACTTTTAGCAAGGGTTTCTGAGCTATATCATTGCCTTGGCTCTATGGGATTCTTCATGGTTTCTTTTGTAGCCTGTAGATTCTTAAGTACAAGCTTTGAACACATATCTTGTCATTGAGCTCTGAGATAGTTTGCTATAGGATTGGTTTGGGATTCGTTGCAGCATGAAGGGTCTCAGCCCTCATTAGGGCGTTAAATTATGAGTTTAAATATTTATTTTATGTTCTTCTTGACACCAGCAAAGTAAAGCTATCTGTGACTGTACAGTGAAGGTTTTTCTCTAAGTACAGGGCCGAGATCTGTTGACAAACTATGATTATAATTCTTGATCAGAGCCATCTATGTTGCAATGTTGCATTTTGATTGTAGAACAGAAGCTGAATCGCATCATTTGGTAGGGCAGACTTCTGACAATCCTTTGCATAGTAATTTAATACTTTCAGGCATGCATTCTGAGCATTATTTTTGGTTTGAATTGTTTCCAAAACCAGCGAAGAGCATTAACCTGTATGGACTTGCGATATAGTGCAAACTCCTAAAACAATGAATACTTGAGTCCCTTCTATCATTGTGACTATTGTTGAAAAGTTTTTTATGGAATCTAGTGCATTGACTAGTCATTGAAACTATTTTGTTTGTTTGCAAATATTAATTAGGACAATCTTTATAGTGTCTATAAATTATGGAGTAGCATTGATTTGCAGACCTATGTGAAGAGCTCGTTGTATCGAATAGTTCACAAGGAACGATTTCTAGGAGTTTTTGTTGGAATTTTGATGGGCTACTTTTGAGGGCTTACATGAGGCACTTGCAGCCCTATTAGGTCTCCAACTGTGCATGAAATGAAACTTTAACTCATATCCTTCATCACCTATATGATGAGCTTTTGAGATGAACATTGTAGCCAGTGTTGGAAGACATTTGACATAGATATAACAAGTGATGACAGCAATGACATGTGCTTTTAACAGTGAACTTGCTTATAGCAGTGAAATGACCTTGTAATATGACAGTGATCCTTACAGTGACTGCGATATGAAAATATGACAAGCAACACTATTCTATAGAAGTGAGGCAGATCACAAACTTCAATATAGCAGTCACGTTCAAACACCCATATGACAGTAAATGAGACCATGATCCATGAGATAGTAACTTGGATTGTTTCACGAGAACACATTAGTTTGAGTTTGTAGCTAAGGTGAGCAAGGATAAAAAGTAAGCAGCAAGTTTCAGAATAGCAGGGCACAATGAAGTGGAGCGACAAGTTGTTGACATTGATTGACTTAATGACGGTTACAGTGATCTTAGCGTGGCAAAGTGATATATGCATGCGAGGCATCTACAGTAATTCTATGACAATGCCTTTTATGACAGTAACTAATATGATCCTATATGGCAACATATACCTAATGACAATGATTGCAACAACCCCAACATGACTATACAATAACTTTGCCATTACTGTGATCTTGTAACCCTGATTGATCTTCATGAATTTATGGCAGCTATACAGTGAGGAAGTAATATATGTGACAGAAACCTGAAGTGACCTTTCCCTTGTATGACAGTAACCTTTGTGACCTTTTTGTATTGTTGTATCCCCTTTACAGTGATGGTGTATCTCTACGACACTGATGCCTGGACAGTACATCATTATGATTGAGCATATGACAACAATGTGGGACTGAAAGCTGGATGTGGCAGTAACTTTGATAGTGGCAGTAAGACAGTTGTGACAGTATGTGTGGCAGCAATCTGAATTGTGGCAAGAGTGAATGGAGCAATAAACATAGGTAGCACTGAGTTGCAGCAGTAGCAGTAGTGGCAGCAGTTGGAGAAGTAGCAGCAGCAGTTTCAGCAAGAGTGAACAGTGTCCGCAGTGGGCAGTAGTGGTAGAGTTGGTGGTAGCACTGGACAGCAATGGCAGCAACGGTAGAGGTGATGGTTGCAGTCGACAGTAGTGGTAGTGAAGTGCAACAGCAGTGAATGTAGCTTGATTGTAGTTGGGCCATTATCCCTTGTACAGGAGCCCAAACCCATTCAGGGAGCATTTGTCTCCTTCCAACTTCACTGGTAATAACCTTGGGGAGTCTTGTGCTTCCTTCCAGTTCAACTGGTAAATTTGTATGTACATCATACATAACCAAAGCTTGTTCAACAACATATCCTGTGTACTGATTCTTGTGATGTGATCTTGTTCCATGATTCTTTTATTTCTCTGAATGTTTAAAAGAACGAACTAACCAATTGTGAAAATTTAAGGAAATATTGATTCACCGCCCTCTCAGTATTTCCAACATCTAGTTGCCATCTTACTTGATTTAGATTGCTCATAGCTATCAACAACTTATTTAGATTTACCTATTCATAATCTTGTCTCATTTAACTTAGTTCATTTGCTCATTGCAATTTGTTAACTTCACTTTGAATATCCCTCACAAATTTGCAATTTTTCATTTTCTCTCTCTAAAATTAACCTCCAACGTAGGTTGGTTGTACAGAGACTAGGACCCCTTTCTCAAATTTCTTTCCCCAAGTTTGTGAGAAGGTAAACACGTGACCATGCAGTTAGGGTATGGCTGAGTCATGCGTCGGAATAGTGGCACATGGATAGACTTGAGGGACTAGATGGATCTTTGGTAATGAAGCTAAGCTTCTCCACTTGAGGCCCCTTGCTACTATCCCTATCCTTACAAGGGCAAAGTTTAGATTGGAAGTTTTCACCTTAGAGTGGGCTAAAGTAGGTCTAATAAAATTAACCAAGAGTGCTCTACATCATCTCTAATTTCCTTGCAAATGCACTTCATGTTTAGGTTATCTTGAGATCAAGTTCTATTTGCAACTAGCATTTACCTTTTCAAGTAGCATTTCAATTTACTTGCAAGTATTGTGGGTTTAACTTTGCAAGTATTTTTCTTGTGCTTGGATATATTTACATTGGAAGTTCACTTTGCATATCTTGAAATACCTGGAATTTGTTTGATCATCTTGGAATATCTCTCAGCAGTGCAATTATATCTTTACATTGCTTTTACTTTCCAAGTAACCAATTTCCTTACTTGAGCATTTATCTTCTTGCAAGATTATTTACTTGGCACTAGTCTATTTATTTCAATTCTTGCAAAGCATTTATATTGTTGAGTATCATTGTTTATCTATTTTTCTTTACATGCTCATGGTCATTTACTCGTTAAAGTATTTGCATGTTTAATTTGGTGGTTGATGTGCCTCTTGGTTAACTAATTATTCATCTCCTAGAACTTGTTTAGAATCACTAACCAAGCCTTAGATTTCCTTTAGGGTCTACCCCACTAGGTTTCATCTAGGAGAGAGCCTAGATGGAGGAGTTGGGAATTGGGTAACAACCGCAACTCATAGCTTTTCCCCCAAGGCCACACCAACTAGAGTTAGGGATTTTTTCCACGCTAACCTCAAGTGTGGAATGAGGGGGCAACAAGCCCAAAGGACATATAACCAAAAGCTTGAAATGCCCATAGTAGCATATGAACGTTGTCTTTGTGATATCCTCCTCTCTCACCCAAATCTGATGGTACCCAGAACGCAAGTGTATCTTAAAGAAGTACTTATCTCCTCTAAGCTCATCCATCAGCTCATCAATGCGCAAAATGGGGTATTTGTTCTTAAGTGTCTTCTTGTTCAGGGCCCTGTAGTCTATGCAAGCGTGCAGAGTCCAATCCTTCTTCTTCACCAACACCACAAAAGAAGCAAACAGACTGGAACTCAGCCTTATATGACCCAAGGCTAGCGAATCCTGTATGGCCCGCTCTATCTCATCCCGGTAAGCCTTGGCATGTCTACAGCAGGTAGTGATGACAGTATGAACCCCCTCCTCCAGCTCAATAGTGTGCTCAAATCCTCTATCTGGTGGATGGCCTAGGGGAATGTCTCCAAAAAATCATTTGTGCCTCTCCAGCAGTGCTAAAATGTCTAGGTGTGGCTATCGTGCTTGTGCCCCTGTCTTTGAAATCCTGAACTCCACCGCCCATGCTATGTCCCAATGTCACAAGCCTTCCTCCATCCCATTGGTTGACATTGTCTATGGGGGATAGGACTGCATGCCCCTCAAAACTACTAGCTTCCCATCAGGCCCCATAAACTCCATAGCTAGTGCCCTATAATCTATAGCAACACATCCAAGAGAATACAACCATTGGAAACACATCACCATGATGGTGTCTGGCACGTTCACCACAAAGAAAAGGTCAGTGACTGAATAGTTTCCCATAGTCAAGGTCAACTTCAGGACATATCTAGTACAATGCATGGTCTAGTCCCCTGACACCAATATTGAGAAGCCCTCAAAGGGCTGCATGGGTAGCCTTCTCAGCTCTACCATTTGCCCATCAATGAAATTGTGGGTGGCCCCACTATCTACAACACTGATACGCACTACCCCGAAATAGTGCCTCTAATCCGCAGTGTCAAGTAACTCAGAACCCTTGTGAGCGAAGCAATGAAATCACCTGTGGGGACTGCGAAACCTGTGCCTCCTCCTGCATCCTAAGGCTCACCCCCTCCTCTGACTACCTCTTGCTCGACCTCCTCCTCAAGCTCACTATCTAAGAATAACTCTATGTAGTAGGCCTTGCCCTTCGTACATCTATGACATGGGGCCCATGGCTCCTAGCAAGTAAAGCAAAGCTTCCTCCTCCAGAGGTCCCTCTTGGTCCCATCATAAAGTTGCCTTCGTCCTCTTCCTTTATTTAACATGGTATCAGAGCTGAGATGAAGACAAAGCCCAAGCAAGAGCAAGAGCAAGAGCAATCACCGAAGAGAAGGTTGGCAAGGCTATCCTAAAAACTTCATGGGGTCCTCAGCACTCTTCCCCGCCGAAGACAAGCTTCGTGAGAAGTATAACTATCACGGATGGAAGATGTCTCTCGATCTGACTTCAGAAGATCCGAAAGTGTTGGACCATGTGAGAGGCAATATTGTTGCGCCTCCATCAAATGCATTCGTTGCTGCCAAAAGCAAGTGGTCCAGGTGAGAAGTCAAAGCAAGGAAGATCCTCTGGGACTCTATCGACAAGTGCCTGGTGGCCTATGTTTCCGAGCTGACAACCTCCAAGAAAATCTACGATAGACTGGTGAGTTTATTTAAAGTTAATGATGCAAATCAAGTTTTGTTCCTTAAAAATAAGTTGAAGGAAATTAAGAAGGGCAAAGATGAGAGTATGCAAGCATATTTCTTAAGGATCACCGGGATCAAGAATGATCTCCTATCTATTGGGGAAGTAGTTCTTGACAAGGAAATGACTATCACAACTCTTGGAGGACTGCCACCTGGATGGTATATATTCAGGACCACTCTTCTCAACAATAATGTCATCCCAGGATTTGAGGAATTGATGGCTAGATGTATTCAAGAAGAAACAACGATGGAAAAGTAAGAAATGCCCGCACTTAAAGGCCATCCCTCTGTCTTTTCTTCTCATGCTGAAAGAAGAAACAATTCTGGGGCTAAATCCAAAGGAAAGGTTGGACCAAAGGGTGGAAGAAAAGGTCGATGTTACAATTGCAACAAAATGGGCCATTATGCGAGGGAGTGCCCTGATAAAAGGGACTCACACCATGACGATGACCAAAATCACTCTCAAGGCAATCAATGGAATGGCAGGTCTACTGGCAGAGGTAAAAGAAACGCCAGAAATCAAGGAAGAGGACAACCCTTCAAGAAGGCAAGAAACTATAGGTATGAATCTAATGTTGTTAACAATAAGCAAGATGAATATTGTCTACTAAGAGCCCTCTCTACTACTACTCTCCCGAACTCACTGGGAAATTGGCTTATTGATAGTGGTGCCTCAAGGCACTTCACTGGTTCCAAAGAAGCTCTCTCCAATCTGATAGAAAAGGAGACCAACCTGGAAATTGTTCTTAGGGACAACGCAAAATATCTCGTGAAAGGTGTAGGGAATGTCACTCTTCAATTGAATCAGGGTAATACAATTCATTTGCAAGAAGTCCTATATGTACCTGATCAGAAAAAGAACTCGGTGTCCGTCTTGGCAATGGAGGACAAAGGCTACAAGATAACCTTCATCAATGGCAAGGTACATGTATGGAAAAGAATTTCAAGGAAGCTTTCACTCCCGGGTTTCAAGTCGATTCATTATATCAGGTCGGAGGAAGTCCGTTGGGTGTCATGTCTTGCGACACATCACTTCAGTCTGAACTATGGCATCAGAGGTTTGCTCACCTTCATTATAAAGCTCTACCCAATGCAAGACAAATGGTAACAGGGATGCCCGTGTTCCGAGTAGAGTAAGAAGTTCAATTGAATCAAGGTAATACAATTCATTTGCAAGATGTCCTATACGTACATGATCCCAAAAAGAACCCAGTGTCCGTTTCGGCAATGGAGGACAAAGGCTACAAGGTAACCTTCATCGATGGCAAGGTACGTGTATGGAAAAAGAATTTTAAGGAAGCTTTCACTCCTGCATTTCGAGTCGATTCATTATATCAGGTCGGAGGAAGCCCGCTGGGTGCCATGTCCTGTGACACATCACTTCAGTCTAAACTATGGCATCGGAGCTTTGCTCACCTTCATTATAAAGCTTTACCCAATGCAAGACAAATGGTAATAGGGATGCCCGTGTTCCGAGTAGAGCAAGAAGGTGTACGTCCTGGATGTGCCGAAGGAAAGCTCAAAAGGGGACCATTCCCCTCAAGCCAAAGCAAGACCTCTGATATATTGCAGTTGGTTCACTCAAACATATCTGGTATGATTCATGTGAACTCTTTGGGAGGATATTTATATTACCTCAGTTTTACAAATGATTATTATCGCAAGACTTGGACATACTTCTTGAAAAAGAAGGATGAAGTGTTCACTTGGTTTCATCACCCCAAAGCCTTGATCAAGAATCAAACAGAAAAGAAGATCAAGATCTTAAGGATTGATAATGGGACTGAGTATGAATCTAATGAGTTACATGACTTTTTCAAAGAGGCTGGCATTAAGAGGGAGACTACAACACCATATACTCGTTAGCAAAATGGTGTGGCAGAAAGGAAGAATCGTATGATTGTGGAAGTTGTTCGTGCTATGCTTCACGATCAAAGACTTCCGAAGTTTCTATGGGCCAAAACTGTGAATACTGCCTTATATGTGCAAAACCGATGCCCTCATCAAGCATTGGATTCCAAGACTCCTGAAGAGATGTTCACTAGTAAGAAACCTGATGTATCTCATTTTAGAATTTTTGGAAGTCTAGTATATTTTCATGTGCCGAAGGAGAAGAGGAATAAATTGGGTGCATCTAGAAAGAAAGGAATCTTCGTGGGCTATAGCAAAAACACTAAGGGCTATAGACTCTATGTGGCTGGTCAAAGAGAAATCGAGATTAGCCATGATCTCACCTTTGACGAAGATATGGCTATTAGCAAAGTTGACAATCTTCATTCTCAAAGGGGATCTAAAGAAGCTGACACCAGGGAACCAAAGAAAAAGGAAGATGAGACGATGCCCGATGTGGAAGAACGTATGGATCCTATTGATCCCCCTCCGCAAGAGCCTTCCTCTTCTAGGAAGAGGCCTTCATGGCTTAGGGGGACACTTGATGATGTTGAAGGGCACGTTGCACCTAGGGGAACCTTCCGAGAAAGTAGAAGCCAACCAGGTATCAGAGATACTTGACCATCATGAGCACAATCATCCAAAATGAGCCTTCGTCATTCGCAGAAGTTGTCAAGCATCAAGTATGGAAGGATGTTATGACAAAGGAATATGAGTCCATCATCTAAAACGATGTCTGGGATGTGGTCCCCAGACCCCAGGACAAAGCAGTTGTCACTTTGAAATGGCTTTACAAGATAAAGCATGCAATTGATGGAAGTGCGGTAAAGTACAAGGCTCGTTTTGTCGCTTGTGGCTTCTTTCAGAAGGAAGGTATAAACTATGACGAGATATTTGCACCTGTTGCCCGATATACCACCATCCGCTCGATCATAACCCTTGCTGCTTCGCAAGGATGGAACCTACATCAGATGGATGTCAAGACCGTGTTCTTGCATGGTTCGATCAAAGAGGAGGTCTATGTGGAGCAACACGAAGGATTTGAGATTCATGATCGAGAATCTCATATGTGCAGGTTGAAGAAGGCCCTCAATGAGCTATGGGCTAAAGCAAGCACCTCGAGCGTGGTATGAGAGGAGCGATAGCTACTTGATGAAGTTGGGATTCACTAGGAGTGAAGCTGACCCTAACCTTTACTTTAAGGTTGAAGATGACAATCCTCTCATACAAGTGTTGTATGTTGACGACCTCTTTCTAACAGGCACAGACCATCTCATTCACAAATGTAAGAGGGAGTTGGCTTCTGAATTTGAGATGAAGGACCTAGGACTGATGCACTATTTCCTAGGACTAGAAGTCTGGCAGAAGCCAGGAGAGATTTTACTATCTCAAGGAAAATATGTGGTGAAGATATTGGAGAGATTCGTTATGGTGGACTGCAAGCCCATGACTACCCCGATGGAGCTTGACTTCAAGAAGTTAAGCGGTAGTGCTACAGGATCCGTTTTACGAAATGCTACTGAGTATCATCAACTCATCAGAGCATTGATGTTCTTGGTGAACTCTCGTCCGGATATAGGTTTTGCAGTCAAAATATGGTTGAGCCTCACCACTCACATTGGATTGGTGCCAAGAATCTGTTGAGATATCTTCATCGCACAATCACTCATGGGTTGAGATACACTGTCAGAGATGTGAGACTACATGGATACACCGATGCTGATTGGACAGGCAGTGTGGTGGACCGAAAGAGCATTTCCGGGTGTTGTTTCTCTTTGGGATTTGCCTCGATATCCTGGATGAGCCGGAAGCAGAAGTCGGTGGCTTTGAGCACCACTGAGGTAGAGTATATTGCTGCTAGTATGACCTCTTCTGAGGCGGTATGGTTGCGAAAGCTCTTCAGTGAGCTGTTTGGATTTACATCGGATATGATCGTGATCCTATGTGACAACCAGAGCGGGATTCGTTTATCAGAGAATCTTGTATTTCATGATCGCTCCAAGCATATCGATATCAAGTACCACTATATTCGAGATATGGTGCAGCGGGGAGCAATAAGGCTCTAACGTATCGATATAGATGAACAGGTCACCGACATTTTGACGAAGCCCCTGGGAAAGGTCAAATTCTTGACTTTCCAATAATGACCTTGTGTCGTTTGGAGACCCTCTTATGAGGGTCGAGTATGATGTATTGAGCTCTGGGAGCTCCAAGGGGGCCCCGGGTACTTCTTGGAGCGACATGCGACCACAGGGAAACTTGCCATCCCTTGGTGGTGCACTATGTATAGGGTGAAAGGTTGAACCTTCCCTTGTGACAACCCGTGGCGACTGTAGGACAAGATGATTAGTTCTCCTGTGGGCCAGGATGATTAGTTCTTCGTGATTAGTTCTCCTGTGGGCTAAGATGATTAGTTCTCCTGTGGGCCAGGATGATTAGTTTTCCTGTGTGACCAGGATGATTAGTTCTCTTGTGGGCCAGGATGATTAGTTCTCCATGGCAACTGTAAGACAGGATGATTAGTTCTCCTATGGGCCAGGATGATTAGTTCTCCTATGGCAACTATTGGACAAGATGATTCGTTCTCCTGTGGACAGGATGATTAGTTCTCCTGTCGAGGCATCCTACCCATGAAATCTGGGACTCATGGGAAGTACCTCTCATCTGATCAATGAGTAGGGAAATGGGGTTAGGGACCATTAGTAGTACTATCGATGGACGCATCGTTGTATCTATCGTACTCCCTATGCTAGGATGACCTCCATTGATCTAGGATCAATGACACTGATCTAGGATCAGTGAGAATGGTATGACACACTCTGAGACTGACTTCAAGTCAGTGAAGGATGGTATGATACATCCTCGATCATTTCTTCTTCTTCATAGTTCGAGCAGAGCAGAGTAAGGCCAAGCAATGCAGGGCAGTGCATTTGATGGTTGGGATAGTAACAACGGCTAAACGCATTGCAGATGGAGTTCTCCCTAGTTGAGAGGGAGTGTTAGAATTGGCAACTAGGGCCAAACTCCATGTGGGTCACCTCATTTATGGCAGCTGATATTTTTCCTAGATCCTCTTGTCGAGAGGTGTAGGATTGATCTAAAGAACATCCGATTCCGATAAGTATTTATGAAGATATGAATTTATTTGTGATTACTTGACAAATTGTCAAGGTCGACCAGCAACTAAATGTGTGGCACAAATCATATAAATACAAGTGAGGTTGATTCATTTCAACTCATCTCATCATCTCTAATTCTTCTCTCTCTCTGTGTATGATTGGATATACAGAAGGAAGAGGATCTCTCACACGTGGGAAGCAAGAAGACGCAGGCTGAAAGAGGACACAGGAAAAAGGATGCAGAAATTTTTGACTATGTTAACTGAGTTTGACTGAGGCAGCAGAAGGCATCTTTGACCTGCGTTGACCAAGCATTGACTCATCAAGGGTGCAATTTTGGTGTGGCTGCCTCTCCTAGGCAGGCCACAGATTTTGGCATAGAAACCGAGGGAATCTGACCTCTGGTTTCACAAGCATTGATTGCCCTAGTTTTGGGCAACAGGTTGACTTCAGTCAACAACGATTTGACTGTGTTTTTGGGGTTGTTCAAGGGCAATTTCTTCAGGCTATTTGAGGACTAGTTAATCAGAAATTGACCAAGCATATTGGAGGTCAATTTCAACTCGTTTGACCAAGTTTGACTTTGTTGATCTAGGGTTTGCTGCTACTGATATAAAATTACAGAATTGTGATTTTGTACTATTTCTCTCTGCTGAACTATTGAAGATAAAGAAGATTTGATCAAAGGGTTTCCCCGCATTGGGGTTTGTCCCTGGCTAGCCACCACATCTTGTGTCTCTTGCCTTGGCTTGTTTTCTATTGATCATTTAATGTTCTATCTGCACTTTACTTAATGTATATGTGATTGCTAATATGTGGCTAATAAGAAGAAAACAAGTAAACTGCTCTAAACATAGAACATACCATAATTTAACAAAAAATTTGGTCTGCATTCAATTTCGGAGCCTTCCTTGGGTTTTTCCTTGATGTTTGTAAGCACGTGGGCTCATCCCATGAGCTCATGTTGAGTCTTTGCACCCTCTTCACTTGACCATTCACCGGACATATTTTAGTATGTTGGTCACAACGTCATGCTTGCAGTCATGTTCTATCTTTTAGTATGAAGATCTATTGACCAGACCACCCTCCACCAGTCGAACCTCCACTTAACTGCACTGCACAGAATCAACCCTCAGTGATCATGTACTACTGACCAGAATTGCGTAGAGCTTGAGGCTGCCTCACAAGTAATCTACACTGTGCAATCCTAGAATCAACCCGATTGACTGTCACTCAAAACGACGGAAAAGTTTCTCGGCAAGCCATCTCAATCTGCACTGCCCGTAAGCAAATCTATCAAGCTTCGCGTTGATCAACCGAAGAGTTTGACGAAGCAATGACCCCAGACTTCACTCCTCCAAAAAATTTCATAGAAGCTGCCAACATGCCCGCCTCCGCTAACTGAAGAAATTGCGCAGATATGAAGGACATGCACCTACTGCCTTTCACTGCACTGTCCTCAAAATTTGCGTTGTTGTCAGCCAATGCCCCTGTCAGCCGGCCTGCTGCTCCTCCTGAAAATTCCGCAGTGTTCTTAGGTTGTCCTCTAGCTACCCGACATCCCGCTCAACCCAGAAACTATGTAGAGATGTCCTGTAGGCCAGCCTCCCAGTTCTGCGCAGTTATGACCAGCAAGCTCCCACAGCCCGCTCCCTGCACTGCCTCCCCGGAAAATTTGCGTAGTTTTGCCCTTCAACCGAGCCAGATCCCGCAGATGGTCACTATTGATCCGTACTGCCCATCTCAACCTCCCAGTGACCTCTGCGCAATTTTCCTCGAGAGTGCCCCAGAGCCCGCATCCCGGCCTAAAATGTGCTTTACGCAGTTTCAAAGCCTTGTCCTCTCTCCCGGTAACCTGCACCCAAAAACGAAAGATGATGTATCATGGTAGACTAGGAGATTTCTAGATTTGATGCCATCTCGTCACAAGTGATTGCAAATACAGGTACCTAGATGAGACATAACGCGACGATGAACGAGATGAACAAGGAGCACATGCTAAGAGACTTATTCTTGAACAAATGAACACATGAAGCATGCCAAGAACAAGCAAAGTAGAGACATGCACGTGCGACATCAAGCGAACACCAAGACCATCGAAGACTTTCCACACCTTGCCATGCGGAGGTGAAGCTATGATACACCAAGAGCACACTCATCACTCAGCAGCACTGCAGCTCAACATGAACACCACCATCAGCATGAACATACCAGCACTGTCGTGTCGAGTCATGTCATGAGTCATCTCAGCCACATCACTACTGTGGTCCATATTGTTGTAATCAATGTAATGTGATGTGGAAGTCCAAGAGACCCACTTGTAAAGTTGACGAGTCATGTAAGTCAAACAATCATGAGGGAAGTCGAACACTCACAAGGGTCAATTTCACCCTTGGCTATATACACCCCTCATTTATACATGTAAAGGACTTTTCACCTTGGCTCCTCCCACATAGCCTTGAGAGTTTGTAGTCTTTTCTTTGAAAAAAAGCGGTGGCTCCAACACCTTGCTATCGAGGTTAGTAATGTATGGTGTACCGATGTCTTGGAACTTTCGGTTAATTCATAAGACAGATAACAGGCCAGCACGTTTTCACACATGTATTTTATTCATTTGTAAGACTATTCTTTGGATGCTTGTAATGCATATTGCTTTAACCTATATTAAGATAGTTGAACTATTTCGGTTGTTTTAGTACATATGTTATTGGAAATGTGTTGTATCAATTGTTAATGTTGTCTCGCTTGTGTGGACTATTCCGTTAGACACTCGACAAATTCATTCTCATAAACTTGTTATAACAATCGTCGCACTCGTGTGGACTATTCTGTTGGGTGTTGTACATGTTATCTATTCATTTTCTGTTTGTGACTGTCGCATCCGTGTGGACTACTCCACCAGAAGCTGCGCATGTCGTGCTGTGTTGTGTGTCTCTAACAGAGTTGGAACTATTCCCTTTCGACTTGAGACTCACTCTCACCCTCTCCCTCTGCAACGAAAGAACCTTGACATAAGTAACACTAAACACTCAACAGGCACGTGAACCTCGTTGTTCGAAGACAAAGCAAACCACTCTCATGTGCTGACAAGCAAGAGCTAAGGCAAATCTTTAAGATAATGGCAATCACGCCATCATAACGGATGTTACTCCTACACCAAACGGTGTGGGGTCTAGTTGGGACTTCATACCAGGGAGATCACCTGAATGTTAGCGGGTCCAGAACCGTAAACATTTATGGCGCTAGAATAGGGTCGCCAGTTGTTTATGGCTGAATGTCCTCTCACCCCCACTCATCACTCATCTGGTCAAGGCAGTAACTCACACTCCCTTTCACCTACGCGCAACTCTGAAATTGGTTACTCCTCACCTCCCTGACGTGAACACGAAATTTTGTATCAGCAGCTCCACTTTGTCTATCCCATCACCTGTCAGTTCGCAAAAGCAAACAAACTGATCCCAAGAATACAAGATCTTTCATAAGCATCAAGGAAGCCAAATACCACTCCCACGGGAGTTGTTGTACCATTGGTGGAAGAAGCAGTTCTTGCCACACTCGAAGGTCTGGCAAAAGCTCTTAAGAAAGGAGAGGAACCTCTAGTATTCCGACAGGGAAAACAGGACACCCTCGTGATCTTGGGCTCAGACTCCGGTATAGTAGGCAAAGGGGAAGGTAGCAGAGGAGGCAGAAACAAACCAACAGACTCAAAGTCGGAACCGTCAGATTTTGAAGAAGAGGAGGACGACGAAGAAGAAGAAGACATGGTTGACCAAAACTTGGAATGGATGACTCAGGGACCATTGGCTCTCACGGGTGCTTTACACAGGATGCCAAAGCGTTCAGAGAGGATGCTGACAAAGTATGACCCTGATAGAACAATGAAGGCAAAAGATCACTTGGAGAACTTCTACCTGCAGCGGCAGACACATTAGGTACGGCACAGTAATGTTGCATGCAGATTGTTTCTGTGTACCTTGGATGGCCATGCAACGGTATGATATAACAACCTTCCTGTCAATTCCATCCATAACTGGGGTATGTTCAAACGGATGTTTTTGGAAAAATTCGTTGATGACAAGACCCCAACCATGTTGCTGAAAGAGTTGGGCAGTCTGAAGATGGAGTCGAAAGAAAAGGTGAAAGATTTCCATCAGAGGTTTTTGCGCATATTGAACAAGTTTGCAGCAGACACGAAACCTCATGACTCCATCACTGTCGACTACTATACGTCTGCACTGCCAACCAGAATTGCGCAATTCGTCAAGCGAGTTGCGAAAGCAGCGTTATTAGAGAACTGCAAAGAGATGATCATTGTGGAAAAAGACCTGCACGCGATTGGAGTCATCAAAGATGATGAACTAGCAAAGGACTCCAGAGATGCGAGCAGGATGCCCTAAGCTGTAGCAAGCAAGGGTAAACACAAGGAAGCAAGCGACATTGCTTGTCTTGTCAAGAACTTGACAACAGAGGTGTCTGAGCTGAAACAACAAACTATTGACACATCTGCGAGCAGCCAACCTCCTAGACAACAGAAAGGAAGCATGTCATCAAGCAACCACCGCTTCCCGGCTAAAACTGCACAAAGCTCCAACTCAGTGTTCTAGACGAAATTGTGCATGAATGATGATTTTTGCTCATTTAATGAAGACGTTCACCTGGAAGGGACTTGTTCGGAATGGAAACAAGTTGCAGACTCAGTACGCAACAGTGCACTAAACGTAGTAAACAATGCGCAGTACCAACCAAGAGACGCAAACGACGAGGAAGATCCTGCATCTAATGAGGCACCCAGCATTGGGTAGGTGATCAACATGTATCAGTACTCGCAAGCAGCGCAGAAAACAAACATTGAGAAGCAGCCCCAAAAGCAAAATGGTCGATACAATCTCAGAAGCCAAGGGGCTCCCCCTACAATTGCAGAAATGCGAGAAAAGCTTGCACTGTTAAGGAAGGTTAATCCACCAGCCGTCCAAAAGCAAAATGTACAAACCAACCCTGGGAAGAGAATTGCGAACAAGAGTACCTCCATGAGCAGTAAACTACAGAACACTCCGTCGAACAGTACAAAACACAATTCCAATCCCAAACATCTCGGTGAGTCTACCCGCCCTTGATTACAAAATTGTGGAAGACATGAAGAAAACTCATGAAAACATCTCTTTGTTCGAATTAGATAAGATTCAAGGTCAGCGGGATATTTTGTTGCGCGCACTCGGGCAAACATCTGTAGACAACACAACCTCTACTAGTAAGGGAGCAAGCACATCTCCCGGTTCACTCACAATGTGCTCAACGCACTCTAGATGGAAGAAGCAAACTTTGTTTGCCCTCCATTCTTGCTTTCATTCGAAATCTTTAACTGCAATATTCACAGTTGTTTGGTTGATTATGGCGCATCAACCAATGTCATGCCTCTCCATTGCCACACAGATATATGCGCAACGGAGTAAGACATATGCATAGATCATCCAACAAGATCGAACATGCGTACCAGCCATTGGTGACCTTCGAGATGTGATCATCTGATTATCTCATGACGGTCGAGTTCACCAGTGCATAAACATTGTCATTGTGGACATATCGGAAGCATATGGCTTACTGCTCAACAGAGACTGGTCCAGCAAGTTGAATGGGTACTTTGCTATAGACTGGTCACACTTGTGACTTTTGTACTAGGGCAAAAGAAATCAGATCCGGGTGTTATCCGAGAGATACATGACACACAATGTCACTCCCATTAATGGTGAGAACGAACCATTGGCCTTCGCGGAATTCATGTTCGGCAGTTGCCTCTTGGAAACAATGTTGGGGTGTTATCTCACACAGCGAGCTCCAACCCCACCAGACACGTAGTTGGGTCTCCTTCCTTGCCCAACTGATGGAAATGAAACTTGTATAGTACATTGTAACACTAGTAGCAATAGCAGTAGTAGTAGCAGCAGCAACACAAGTGCATCAAACGGTCTGTGTACAAATGAGTTGTGGACCATGTATTTTAACAGATCAAAAACACAAGATGGCTCTGGAACCGGGTGTGTCTTGATAGACCCAAAGCACAGGAAACATTTGATCTCAAGTTGCTTGGTGTTCGAGAGCACAATCAACATTGTTGAATATGAAACATTCGTATTGGGCTTGCACGTGACCATTCTGAAATAGTGGTACGGCAAGTACGTAACACCATACATTGTTTATCACCTCATCTCAAAAGTTACCAGCAAGAGGTATGGCAACTAATTTCTAACTTCCAAGCATTCAATATCACTGTTGTGCCAAGAACGAGTAATGCAGTTGCGAATGCCTTAGCAAACGCAGCTTCTAAGATGTCACCACTTAGCGATAGATTTACTGTTGAAATTTTGTATAAGCCTTCTATCCCTAATAACATAACTAATCTACGCGTTTTTTACGATGATCAACAGATATTGCACTTTATGGCCAACGTGGATGTCTTCAAGGACACAGCTATTGACGAAGATGAGCACGAGCAGTCTCTGCAAGATGCAACTGATGACAAGAAAGGAAACCTCATCCCCAAGGGTGTGGTATCTCTAAAAAAGCTCTAAGACTTGTAGAACCGCTTTCAAGGGCCAAGGAATAGCGAAACACATAGTTCCATCATGATGCACGAACAAATAAACCTAGGAAGTTCGTCAATCTCGGTACGTGTTGCACACAGTAGGAGCGGTAAGCCTTTGTCCACTTGTTCAAATAGTACCAGGATGTGTTCGCGTGGACATATGATGATCTGAAAACATACAACACGTGAATAATCCAACATGTGATTCCAATCAAAGAAGGGGTCAAGCCATTTCAGCAGAAGCTGAAGAAAGTCCATCTGTCACTTGAACCCCTCATACACAAAGAGCTGACCAAGTTGTTGGATGCACGGATCATTTACAGAGTTTGTCATTCCACGTGGGTTTCTAACCTCGTTCCTGTACTTGAACTGCGCCTCGAACAAAGACAACTACCCTGTGCCGCCAATAGAGCATATTTTACAAACAGTATCTGGCGCAGAAATGTTTTCCTTACTTGACGGTTTTTCAGGATATAACCAAGTTCTGGTAACAGAACCTTATAGATTAAAGACTACCTTCTGTACCAAGTGGGGTACATTCGCATACAGGAGAATGCCCTTTGGGCTCGTGAATGCAGGCGCAACCTTTCAGCGCGCCATGGACATCGCCTTCCATTGACTTGTCGAACAGAGCGTAGTGGTGTACCTTCACGACGTGACTATATTTTCTAGCAAACGATCAGACCACATACGCCATCTAAAGAAGATATTCGGACGATGCCGAAAATATGGGATTTCCTTGAATCACAAAATGAGCATATTTGCAGTGTCTGAGGGGAACCTCCTTGGGCACATCATTGCCAGAAGTGGGATCAAGGTTGATCTGGACCAAGTCCGGATTATTACATAGATCCCTCACCCAGCCAACAAGAAAGCAATGCAGTTCTTCTTGGGAAAGATAAACATCCTCCGGAAGTTCATCTCAGATTATGTGCAAATAGTGAAACCGCTACAAGACATGATCAAGAAGGAATGAGTCTACAGCTGGGGTGAGAGGGAAAAGAATGCATTCACCCGTATTAAGCAAGCTATCACAGATATGCCTGCACTTTACAACCTAGATTTTAACAAATATTTCTTGTTATACACCTTCGCCTCTGATAACTCAGTGGTTGCAGTACTCACTCAGAAGGATGAGCTGAACGACGAACGCCCTATCTCCTTCATGAGCGCAAGCATGCAGGGACTCGAACTTAACTACCCCGCCATTGACAAACAAGCATACGCAGTATACAAGGCGGTGAAACACTTTAGACCCTATTTGTTGAAGAACCATTGTACAGTCTTTGTGCCACACCCAACAGTTTGATCACTGCTTATACAGCAAGAGTTAGGTGAAATACCTGCGAACTGGATGACAGGCTTGCAAGAGTATGATCTTGACATCAAACCAGTTCACACTATCAAGGGTCATGGTCTTTGCAAACTCGCAGTTGAAGGAGTCCATCCAAAGGAGGAAGAAGAAGAGCTCGCTGGTTGGGAGCAAGAAATCAAGATGTATGATGTAGAGCGAGCACAACCCACTACATTCAAAAACTCTTGGTACGAAGATGTGAACCAATACCTTGAGCATGGCACCATACCCTCCCATTCCTCCATAAGACAAAAGAGGACACTACGCTTCAAAGCTTTATCTTATTAGTTGGTGCACGGAGTACTTTACAAAAAGCACAGTAACGGGATTTTGCTTAGGCGCCTAGAGACACACGATTCAAAGAAGGTCTTGCATGATCTACATGACGGACTAGCCGAGGGCCACTTCGCGGGAAATACCACAGCGCACAAAGTTATGCGAGTTGGTTTCTACTGGCCCACATTATTCAAGGATGCACATGCTTATGCCCACAAGTGCTCGGTCTGTCAGCGATGCGTCGATAGAACACGAAGGTCAACAGCCCCGTTGTACCCTGTTGCAGTGACTGGGTCATTCCAACAATGGGGCCTGGACATCATTGGGGAAATTTCCCACATTCGTCAAAACAACATTGCAACATCTTGACAACTACAGATTACTTCACACGGTGGACAAAAGCAGTTTCGCTTAAGCAAGTGAATGACCAAGAAGTCATCAGCTTCCTCCAATAGAACATCATCTCATGCTTTAGCGTTCTAGTATCACTTGTGTTTGACAATGCAACTTACTTTTCGTCCTTAAAGCTTTATGATTTTGCATTGCCATATGGTATTGTGCTTAAACACTCATCTAACTAATACCCATAGGGAAATAATCTCGCAGAATCCACAAACAAAAATCTTATCTGCATTATCAAGAAGACCATTTACTCTTAACAGCGTAACTAGCACTCCGCTTTGACTAATGCCTTATGCGCTGACCACATAACACCCAAACTGATCCAAGTGGATATTGGTGGCCACCTGCCTATTCCACTTGGACCCCCACCATTGTTTCTTTCAATTTTTCAGTTTCCTTATTTGTAGCACAATTTACTATTTTTGGCAGTTTTTTGGGTCCTAAACTTCTGGAGCCGTTTTGAGGCCCTAAATGACGTTTTTTGGGAAAACTAGGACCAACATGTTTCGTAGACCATGTTGGTCATTCAAAAGCTGTAGTCCTCGGATAAATCTTTCTAACGAGGTATTGAGCGCGTCAAACGGAGATTGTATGCCAAAGTTACGATCCTAGAAAGTTGATGTACCAATTTACCCAAATGGGGCCCATAGTTTGGCGCTTCATCTCTTAGGGTTAGGTTTTTGGATGTTTAGGGTTTTTCATTGTTTCTCAATAATAAATAGGCCTTTGAGCCTAATTGTAACACAGTTCAGAGGCATGTAGCCGCCACATCTCTTCTCAGAGATAAGCTACCATTGCCCGAGCTAGTCTTATTTCCATTATGTTTGTAAGCACATTTCACTATTTGAGATTAATCAAATGAAGTGTTATTTCTACTGCGTCTTTGTATTTATGGTTATATTTGTAATTTGTTGCGTTCCTGTTTAAATCTGGATCACAAACCCTCTCTGAACACTTCACCATACTTCATGGTTTATGGGAAAGAAGCCATCCTTCCGCCAAACATCTACTTGCTTGCGCTCCAATTGTCCCAAGAATCCCAAGGCAAGCCTTGTCTGCTAGTTCAGCGTAGGATGGATACACTTCACAAGTTGCAGGAAGAAAGGATGAAAGCAAAAGAAAAATTCAAACTCCACCAGAACCGTATTGAGAGATGGTTCGACAAGAAGTCTGCAGGGAATGCTAAGTTTGATGTGGGTGACTTAGTCTTGAAGAGGGACAAACCCCGTGAAGACAAAGGCAAACATATGAACTTCTAATCCATGTGGATTGGTCCGTATACTGTCTACGAAAAGTTTGGCCCACACACGTACCATTTGTAATCACTTGACAGAAGGATTGACAACCTTCGTGTCAACGACCAAGATCTCAAACACTATTTTCAGTAAGCCAGGGCCGCGCCATGTACAAAGTCTATTTACTGCTTGTTGTCTTTTCACTTTGCTTACTATTTGTGTTTCATTTTGTTTGGTTTTCTTAGTATCATGCTATTTTTGGTTTTGTAAATAAGGCTACCCTCTACTAAGTTCTAGATTTTGAATGAGTATGTGGCTGAGATCCAAAGAGTCTTGTGACATTGCAGCACTTGGCCAGTCCTGCATCCATCTTCTCTATGCTTGGTTATAACCTTCGGCCGATGAAGTCTTGATGGAAAATACGAGTCGTCTACAAGGGAAGCTTGGGTCCAACCATGAATCTGTTTCCACACTGGGAAACCCCACGCTTGTACTCAGCCTTTTGCTCTGTGTATTCAAGCTCATCCAACTAGTAGAAATGGAGAAGGGGAAACTCTAAACGAGCCAACCTATGTTAGAGGTCTTACATGATTCTCTGAAGGAACAACCTCTTCTGCTCTCAATAATTCGGGATCCCTCTTCCGTTCCAAAAATAAATAAGTGCCTATGCGCAATCCTCTTTTAAAAATACAAAAAAGGCGAAAGAAGAGAAAGGCTTCCTGCGCAGAGAGGTGAAGCATGCAACTACACTGGGGTACTGACCAGGCTCGCTGGCAGTGGAGCAATGTGTGTGTTCCTGTGTGACTCCATCTAGGTATTGTCCAGTCCTGCTGGCAACGGAGCAACACCAAAGATGAAAACTTATACTTTGAAAATTACCCTTCCCGATTTCGAAACACTATGGTCAAGTTGAAACTTGTTGTCGTGTTTGACTAAGTTGGCGAAAGGTGAACCATGTCTGTCCATGGGGTAAGTGCGGAAGCCGAAGTAACCCGCACAACGATTCAATACTCCCTGATAGACCAAGGCCTTTTGTTGTGAATGGACCAAAACAGAGAAGTTGGCATTCAACCAGTGCATCTCCAAGTGTTGTAGCGGTCACCCTCCATAATTTTGGCCTGCATCCAATTTCGAGCCTTCCTTGGGTTTTTCCTTTATGTTTGCAAGCACTCGAGCTCATCCAATGAGCTCATGTTGAGTCTTTGCACCCTCCTTGCTTGACCGTTCACTGGACATCTTCTAGCATGTTGGTCACAATGTCATGCTTGCAGTGATGTTTTGGCTATGTTCACGTTCGTCTTCATGTGTACAAGTTGTATTCGCTATGTAAGCATATGTCACACTCACACACAAAGTTGCATGCAAATTCGTACAAGTGTCGTCGTGGTTGTTCAATGATCTATCTCAAGTGTCGCACTTGTCACCTGCACCTGTTGGTCAGTCACACTGAGCATGTTGTCTTTTTGGTTCGAGGTGTCTTGTCGTCGAGTCTTGTTGAGTTTGTGTTCGCAAGGTCGTGCATGAACAAGTTCACTCGCTCACACACTAAGTCATTTTGTTGAAGATCTGTCGACCAGACCACCCTCCACCAGTCAGACCTCCACTAAGTTGCACTGCACAAAATCAACCCTCAATGATCATGTATTGCTGCCCAAATTGCGTAGAGCTTGAGGCTGTCTACCAAGCAGTCTGCACTGTGCAATCCTGGAATCAACCCAACTGACTGTCACCCAGAACAACACAGAAATTTCTCAGCAAGCCATCTCAATCTGCATTGCCCACAAGGAAATCTATCAAGCTTCTTGTTGGTCAACCAAAGAGTTTGATGGTGCAGTGACCCCAGACTTCACTCCTCCACAAAATTGCACAGAAGCTGTCAGCGTGCCTGCCTCTGCTGACTGAAGAAATTGCGTAGACATGAAGGACACGCACCCGCTCCCTATCACTGCATTGTTCTCGAGATTTGCACAGTTCTATCAACCAGTCCCCCTATCAGCGGGCCTGTTGCTCCTCCTGAAAACTGCACAGTTTTCTTGGGTTGTCCTCTAGCTGTCCGACACTCCACTCAACCCAAAAACTATGCATAGATGTCCTGCAGGCCAGCCTCCCAGTTCTCCGCAGTTTTGGCCAACAAGCTCCCGCAGCCCGCTGCAAGCCTCCCCGGAGAATCTACACAGTTTTCACCGCCAGTGTCCTCCCTGTTGCCTGCACTGCCTCCTTGGAAAATTTGTGCTGTTCTGCCCTTCAACAGAGCCAAATCTCGCAGATGGTCACTATTGATCCGGACTGCCCATCTCAACCTCCCAGTGACCTTTGCCCAATTTTCCTTGAGAGTGCCCCAGAGCCCGCATCCCTACCTGAAATGTGCTTTGCGTAGTTTCAGAGCCCTTTCCTCTCTTCTAGTTGCCTGCACCCGAAAACGAAAGATGATGGATCATGGTAGACTAGGAAATTTCTAGATTTGATGTCGTCTCGTCATGAGTGATTGGAGATACAAGTACATGGATGAGACATGGCATGACAATAGATAGCTAGGGTTTGCCAGTGAAAAGTAGGGTTTCCCCTCATTAAAAGATAGCTAGGGTTTTCTAGTGAAAAGTAGGGTTTCCCCCTTACTCCAAGCATGAATTTGATATCTCTAAACTTTAGCCCCTAAGACTCCATCACCCAAGTAGGGAAAGGCACTAGGATCCATGTGATGGTCAAAACTCATTAAAACTTTTACCCTTTTCTCCTTTCTAACTTATTTGACCCTTTAAGGCAACCGGCTAGGGCTAGGACAAGGGTCGAATTCAACTAGGGCTTGAGGAATCACATCGTTGGAGCTAATTTGGTTTGTTTTCACCTTGATTAATGCCATACTCTCAAAATCTAGCTTGTTTTATGGTGAAAAATACCTAATTAGGTATGATGTCATCAATCCCAGGTAATTGATGCCCTAATAAACCCTAATCCAATACAATGCTTCAACTTAAGGCTTATTTGAAGGTTTGCCATCTCTTATTGTTGATCATATTTTTAAGTACACCTTTTCCTTGTGCTTGCATGCCCAGATATACTCTTGTTGAACTATATCTTTAAACCCCACGTATCAAGCACTCTTTACTAGGCTTTGTTTATGGTACGTTGTTCCTCTTGCATAAAGAATTGTGCCCTAATCCATAAAAGAAGTGCATTTCTTAGCCATACACATACATCACCTTGAGTCAATTGACTTAGAACATCCTTTAGGTGATAAACTAGAAAGCCTCTGATTGGTGAAATTCCACTACAGAGCAAGAGATGGAGTTCTAAGGTGACAGTGGCAATTGCCTCATTGTTGCATCTTGGTCTGGCTATCGCTTTGTAAGGCCTCTCACAAGGCCAAATAGATTTTGGGGCAATAATCCCCTCTGCTGCAAACCAAAATATGTACAAGTGAATCTTGAAGTTGGCATCAAAATCACATGGGATGTAATTTCTAATGCTAATAAAACGTATTCCCATGACCTATAGAGTTTGTACAAATCCCAAACGAGACCAAAATGGCAAAGCTCTTGGAAATCCTAATATAAAGGATCTAATATGAATTGCTATTAGCACAATACCAAAATAGAAAGAAGACATTCACACAAGAAAGCAAAGGAGAGCATGTATGCAAGTACAAGAGGAAATTGCTAGAATTGCCTACATGTACACTCATTTGTATTTTATATATAGAGTACAAAATTGTCGAGATAAGGTAACATAATTTTGTTAATGTCCAACAAATGACCACAAAAGTAGGTCAATGGGACTAAAGGATATATCTACTATGAATACAATAAGATAAGATATAATCATTATATTAATGTCTAGCAAATGACCGCAAAAGTAGGTCAATGGGACTAAAGAGCACAACCAGCATGAATACAATGTGGGAATTCAAATGCAACTCCTAGAAGTGCCAAAAATAATATAAAGAAAGAAACTTGCACAAGTGTAACATCAGAACATATGTATAAAATTGTGACATAGGTATGGTGATACAAAACACTAAGTGAGTTTGGACAACTCAAGAACCTCTCAAGACATTAGGAGAGTGAGAGAGAGAGAGAGTGGTCACACAAGGCTAAGAACTAAGCCTAGCTTAAGCCTAGCTAAGTGTTGATTTTGGGTAGCATTCTATGTGCTCTAGCTCAGAAATTTTGTGGAGGGACTAGAACACATGAGATCTCCAAAACCCAAAAATCGTTTGGAGAAATTCCACCCAAATGAGGAGTTATTAAAATAATTAATATTTTTAATGGGTTCTTAAGTCTAAACTTAGGAAAATAAAAATATTAATGTGTATTAATAAAAATATGGGTGAGAAGGTTCTAAGTGACGAGGATCAAGTTTTGATCTTAGCGGTTGATTAGAGATTTAATCTCAGTCGTTGATTCATCAACAGGAAAATTATAAGAGGAGGCTTGAGGGTCAGTAGGAGATACACCAAGAGATCAAGGAGTTCGATTTTTCTAGGGTGAGGTTTGCTGAGAAAATCAAGCCTAGTGATCTGAGTTGTAGTGAGGGGTAGTTCGGCAAGGGAACCTTAATCCGAGGCCGAAGAATACATAGCAGAGAGGCAGAGCAGCTCTAGGAGAGACAACACAGTCCCAGAGGGTGACGCAGAGGCCGTAGGGACTGATGCAGGTGACGCAGAAGCCATAGGGGCTGACGCAGGCCCTTAGAGGCAACACTGGGGAGATTATGTGGGGCAGAAAGGGAGCAGTTCGGCAAATCGACTTTCTGAACAAAGGAGGCTCACTGTGGGGGTGACGCAGCTCCTAGAGGAGGTGACGCAATTCCAGCGCAGATCTTGGTGCAGCCATCGTTGCCCAGCACTGGGAATAGCCAGGTCATACGTGGGGCTTGATCATCTAGTTGTTGAATTTGTCAGAATATCTGTCTCCGGATAGAGGTACTTCTGCCAGGAATTTTCTCTGTTGGGTGCGCCATATCTAGCACCCTAGTTGTATTCAAGAATGTACTCAATAATACAAACCCTCTATATGCTGCACCGGTTTTCCAGAATTAGGTTTTTCCGGGGACGATTGTCCAAAAATAACGGTGTCCCTTGTGTGATTGTCTTAGTGCATTTCAGTTCATGATCTGTATGTATGTGTAGGCTGCAATAGTGTTTTTAATCGATGTTCATGTGATTAAATAACTTGTTAATGCAAAGAACAAGTAGGAGATGTTAAACTAGTAATTGCAATAGGGGTTTTTGAAGTGTACATTCAGAAATTCTCACACTAAGACCAACAATAAAGTTAATATAACTTATCTTAGGTGTGGTGATACAATGTGAGAGTGTCCAAGGTAGGAGTTGGACAACTTGATACTAATAAAGAAGGAGAAAGAAATATTTGAAGATGAAGAGAATGAAGTCAAGATCTCATGTATTTTTGATCACTAATGGTGAGGAGGCTATGAGGGTCACACTGGCTCATTTTCAGAGTCCTCGAGTATCATAGGGGGATTCCTCGAGTATCATAGGGGGATTCGGCTATATGACCCAAGGAGAGATGTATGAGTGAGGACGCTTAGTTCTCCTACCATCCAAGGTCAAAGAAAAGAAACACTGAATAGATATTTGACTCATAGCATTCAAAACCGGTCTTGCTAACCAGTTACCGGTCTAACCAACCGGTTAGTAAGCCCATCAGTCGAAACTGGCCAAAAAACTCGGTCAGGTCACCCATTTCGCCTTTTTTGCAATAAACCGGTCCTAACCGGCCGGTTTAGGATGGAACCGGCTGGTTTTCAGCAAACCGGCCGGTTCTATCCTAAACCGGCCAGTTAGAGGCACGCCCACCATCAATTAAATTTTTATTTTTAAGTGACTGATATAAAGCTTTATGTCTCAATTTCCAAGGAAGTTGATGATTGAATTCTCTGTGAGGAGTAGATTAAGATGAGCTAATTCTGATGCATTAGAAGTGATAACAGAATCTTCCTCTGATAATGAAACAACAGGAGCAATCAATACCAACATACGTTGGTTGCTTTGTATTTTAAGATACTTGATATTCTTCTGTACATGGAGTAACTGTTTCAGTGCACAGAAACAAGCAAACTACAGCCATTGGTCTTCAAGGGCTCTCAATCTTTCCTCACAGACTTTGCTAAACACTTCCCTAGCAGAATTCTTGAAATATATACAATCTGACACCTTTTGAAGAAACAAAATGCCACCTAATCATCAATATCATAGCCACCTGGTGATTTTAATCCACATAAACAATGCACAATATGATATATAGCGCTACACTAAAATTAAAATACAATGTTTAATGGAGAGCTGAGATGATACATCCCACTAACAAATTTACACAGGATGCTACTCTAGTCTCCAACAAAGAAAGGAAATATGTCTTCGCAACTCTTTGTTCATGGTGCAACTTGAAAATTTAGGAGGTGGTTGACACCTTGGAACACAGAATTTGTGGAACAAAAAATCTCCCATACATCCAAGGAGCCTTCGCGCATGTTCAAGTGACAAGGAATTTCTACTCTCCTTGCCCATTTTACCCTCTAATACATGACTTAAACAAAAGGAATGCCCTTTTAAAACATCGAAATAAGAAAATAAATTGACCAAATGAACTTACCCTTTAAGTTGTTTCTAGACTATATAGGCCATTTAGAGCCTCATTGCTTATGTATTTTGTTATTTTGTTGATGATATGTATTGCACTCGGTGCCATTTTGATATATTCACCAATACATGGTATATAAATGAGCAAACTTTGCATATTTTGTCTCTATTGGCTTGGAATCATGGTTTTACATCTTAAAAATACTTTTATTTCATTAAAAATTAATTATTTAATGTATTTTTTTAAAACCGGTTTGTTTAGACCAAACCAGTCCCGATTAGACCGGTTCCGGTCGGTAAACTGGTTCATTAGGTGGACCGTTCCAGTCACCGGTTCCGGTTTTAAAAACATTGATTTGACTGCGGACTGGGAGGCAATACGACAAGTGAGAGCTGCACTGCTCTACATTCAACTGGGGATGAACCCTTTATCACTAGGAGGATGTGTAATTGGATTATGCTCCTACAACTCCAAACCGTTCAAACATATTGATCGATCTCTCCAGGGAAAAGTTGAGAGAAGACCCGAGGTCTCACCACTCTATGCTTTGAAGTACTCTAGATTCTAGAACTCAACATGTTGCTTGTTGCTTCAATCTAATGGAAGGGCATAAAAGTATGAAGTGATCCTCCTGACCTCCCCAAGGTGGGTGTGGGGGACATGCAAGAGCTAAGATACATGACTAAAAATATCCCTGATGAAAAGAGATAGGCACCTCTGACCTTGATATCAAAAGAAAGTAGAGAGGGAGCCCCCTGAGTCCCTATAAAAGTAGCAGCAACATCCTCTGCTCTCATAGTATACGAGGTGCCAAAATATGAGGTGTGCATCTCTGTCTCTATCTCCTGTAGATGGCACACCAAGCAAACCCTATCAACACATGAGATATGGTGATTAGTCTCCACTCGAAGTCAATGAGAACTGAACCAAAGCTAGTGAATGTGTTGAGTGTTTGTATGTGTATGGGTGGAGGGGGGGCGCAATGATAACATCCCACAACTCCAAAAAATTATCTAAGTAGAAAGACATCTTCGATCCTAGGCTTGTCGAGGGTGAGGTCCAAGTGACCTAAATATATAATCTATATATGTCTTCTTTGAATTCTCGATTTGCTACCTAAGCGGCAAGAGATGGACAGATGCATCTAAAGAGTACCTGAAGGGGGAAAGGTGCTATGGGGAGATGGTCATCAACTAGAGAAGTTAAGATACCTCTGAGAACCAACTTTGTGCATAGCCTGTCAAACAATCTGGGATAAGGGCCTCTAAGGAGCAAAGTGCAGCATCGGAGTACCACTCCATCCTAGTAGTAAGGTCCCTAAAAGACTTGCCTCTATGAAGAAAGAGTAATCAAAGTTGATGGAATCTCCATAATGTTGAAAATGTAACTAGTGTCAGTGTTTAAAATTTAACTCAAATGTACTATTTATATATTCATTATTACTATTTTTATCTATAGTCTAAGCATGTTCATGCTTTTAGGGTTTATTGAGTCAAAAGAAAATTTATTATGAGTCAAAAAAATGTATTTAAGTCAAAGTCCTATTTGGACTCCTTGTAAGAAAAAGAAAATTATTTTATCTTGAGTCAAAAAGAGTCAAAAAGTTAATTTGTCATCCACAAGACCAAGTCAGCCCTGCCTGAACAAGTCGGCCTAGAAGAGGCATCTATTCGACCTCCTAGACAGCTATAAATAGAAGACACTTCGACCTTATTCATTCACTGATCACACACATTGATTTCATTGTCAAATAGAAGAAGAAATATAGCAGGAGAGAGAAAACTCTGATTTTTGGCTTGTTTCTATTCACACATGCGCAGGTGCTAGGGAAACTTTGTAAAACTGTAGGTCCAAATTTCTGCGTTTTGACCAATTTGACAAGGTTTGACCAGCGTTGACTTTGACTTGGTTGGAGGAGATTTGAAGGAGGGCTCACTCTGGTCTTTGTGGCATTCTTGGTCCTGGTCTTGGGTATCTCACTTCGCTCTGATTTTACAAGAAGAGGATTTTCGGGTTTTCCCCCTTGTGGGGTTTTGCCCTGGCTTGGAGCCTAATTTCTGGTGTTCTTTGTCTCTTTGTGATCTTTATGTTTTGGCAATTGCTTGATGAAGAGAACATAATATTAATAAGAAGCCAACAAATATAACAAATATTCACAAGTAATTATCAAGTTAAGAGAAATCGTCATTATCCACTTGCTTTTGGTTTCGCAACACAGAAAACACAATAAAGTGGGTGTGTCATCAATTTAGACCAACTCACCTAAAAGACATAAAGCACAAAGGGTACTAAAATTCAAAATAGAAAACTACACATATAATACATGTTCACCAGACTAAGTCTCATCATCAGTTGAAAGAAACCCTTTCTTGTAGACCACAAATTCACAGCCAAGAAAAATAGGTAAATCAGTCCTCAATAAGTCATATTTTGATATGAGGATGCAAATTTTGTTTTCCCTTATGTAAAGCCATTTTACCATTTCCAAGAATTAATAACTGCAACTACTTTGCAAATGAAATCTCACCCGGATGCTATCTTGGAAATGAGCAGGGACCTGTTTAGCATAGCCTTCAGAGAGCTTAAAATACATTACAATACTCATCCCTTCCCCATCACTTTCTCCCAGGAAAATTGCTGCTGGATATAATGGCATCTATCAAAAGCCAGAAGAGAAAACAACTAGTTAGAAAAGAAGATCAAGATGCCAGAAAATCATAAGGACAGAGATGAATCCATCAAAACTATGCCATTTTCAAAGATTACAAGCAAGGATAGATGAGCTACTGTGCATCTCAAAATCTGCAAATATGGAACTAAAGAAACTTCAGCAAAAGATGTTCCGCCCTGTATGGATTTAAAAGAAATTTGACGAAACAACAAATTTGTCCATTTCAACAACTCCTTTAATACTGTTTTTCACACTTAGTTCATATCCTCTCAACAATTTAAAATGCACCATTCAGTTAAGATACCTGAATATTTACAATCAATAGAGATGGCAATCCATCATTTGAGTCAAAGGTAGGAAGTTCCACATATTGAGCAATATGATCTATTTTTTTTGGACATACAAAAACATCTACACCAAATGGGTAAAATGCAGCAGGATTTGGTGTGGAATCCTTTTTCTTGTCCCTGAAATAACATTCCAGATATTTTAGTTTGCAAATTGACATGGATACCAAAAACTAGCTATACAGTGGTTAGCAATTTTATTTTCAAAGAGCAATCTGATATGCGTTCCTTTGTGTAAATCAATTATTGCACTAGGTTCATTCATACTGCAAGCAGCACACATACAACTTTTGAAGTGCACCTTGATGCTGGCAAAAGAAAAAAAGAGCCTGACTAATGCTTGAACAAAAATGAAGTGTATTCATCATACCTAAAAAAACTTTCACTGCGAAGCTTGAATGTAGAAGGTTCAATAAAAGACCAACATCCTGGCATTGCCTTTTCAGCTGGACAATATGGTACCTGAGACCCTGCTATAGGTCTCTCTAGAAACTGTGTTGAAGAAACTGCATCCAATTGTAACATTAGTTTCCAGTTCAGAAATGCAATGAACTTGAATGAGAATACCAAACATGTCAATATTCAAACTATCAAAATTAGCATTCATTCATTGTAGAAACTTTATATTCAGCAAAATCTATCTACATAACCTAAAATTAAAAACAATTAATCAGTGGCATCTAGGTGATACCCAATTGAATCTCTGATGCAAAGGAACCTGTTACAGAAGACTTTTATGAATAATTAAACTAATGCTCATTGTGAAGAACTCCATTCGTTAATGTTACTTCAACATTTGTTATGTTGAACTTGGCACTTCCCCTAGAAATGTAAGTAGTCCCATGATTTAGAGTTTTCCTAAGTGCCATGTAATGTCCCCTATGGATGAATTACCCACGGGAGGACGGAATAGTGTATTCAACCCTATAGGCTATCGTCTTTGTAAAGGGGGGAACCCAATTATCCAATGTTTTGGGGCAACATTGGGTAAATTTTGGCATAGCTGGGGAAAAAAGCCAAATTGGGGGTTGCACATGAACCCCCCACATTTGATTAAGGAGGAGGAAACCCCGAGAGGAAATCTATAAATAAAGGAGAGTTGGAATCATTTTATCATCATCAATTTGGATTGAATATCTATGTTTTCTTCAGTTGAGGCTCTGAGGGTTTTACTACCCCTTCTTCTTGATTAGTTTCGGTGGAAGCCATCCCACCCTAGCTAATCCCTTGTCTAGTTTCACTGGAGCTGATTCCACCCTACCTAGACACCTCTTATTCTTTTCTCTGTTTTGGCACAACATAACAATTAAACCATTCCTGACCTGGTTCACTGGAGTGTCTAATTATGAAATCTAGCTAAGAGGAATCCTCAAGCAGCGAAGTCCTTTGTGCTTTTTGGTGGACTGGTCACCAAGCACAGGTCATTCCCAGGGTACCAAGACCCATCCCAAGGCCTAGTTGAGATCCATCCTAGGCAACAAGGTGTTTGAGATTTTATTTGTAGGCTGCAAGGCCATAGCTGCAGCTGCAGACTGAAGCCTGGCCACAGGCTGGTAAGTGTGACTGCGTACTGATCGGCAGCTGAGAGGTAATTTACAGCAATCCAGGATTGACAGCAAGAGGATGCTATTGTGACATCAATTGATTACAGAGTTATTTAAGGACAGGTTTTCAAATCCCTAGTAGCAGTAAGCTCGGAACAACAAACTCTAACTCAGGCAAGGCAGAAGGGATAGCTGGAGTCGTGGAATTAGCTAGGACTGCTACAGGGCTCCCTTGATAGTAGACAAGTAGACAGTGAGTTATTAATAGAGTAGCACAAAAGAACCAGATAATGATAGTGTGAGTTACAATTAGAGCACTGGTATCATTAAATATTAGCATTGCATATCAGAATTATATTGGTGCATACTTGTTTGGACAGGCCTGCTATACTTTGGGCCATTAGCCCTAACTTATTATGTTTCTCGAAAGAATTATACTGTTGTCGGAAAACCTTTATGCCATTCAATGATACCCACTACTGTTGAATGAATGAATAAGTTATGTTGTTGAATTGTTGGGAACCCTAGACAAACATAAAACCCTGAGGGAAAAATTAACCAAAAACATTATAATAGTATCAAAGTTGGATCTCCTGCCAACCTAGAGGGTTATGAGAAAATGGGGCAGCAAGCATTAATTTCTCCCTTGGAGAATGCCGAGTTTTTGCAAAGGTGTGAAGATCATGCCAAAAGCAGCATAGAAAGGGGAGAACGAACTGACGCATGGAATAAGGCACACTTACTTGGTTGGTCATGGTTGTATCCTCCAAAAAAAGAACGAAAAATCTCAGTCTCTAGAATCCATGAGCAACTCAAACCCTTCACCTTATAATTTTGATTGGCTATATCATCCAAAGAGAGATACAAGAGATCAATCTCTTAAATCTGATGGTTTTGGTAGCGTATCAACACCAGTTTTTGCGCAGAGCATCTTTAGGCAACCCACTCAATAGAACACAATGGTCACTACACCACAACCTATAGCAAATCCATTTGGCAGCTTTCAGGCCATGACTCCAATGCCTATTGGTCATAAAAGGGAATCTTGTCCCTTTGTTCAAAATAAAACCTCTAGTCTGTTAATGAAAAACCTGTTCAACTAAGGGCAACGTCTTTGTTAACTCCAAGGGCACAGGAACTTATGACATCATCACGAATAGGAACAATTAATGCCCCATATACAAATCTTAAGGTGAGAGATAGTGTTCATTTACTTAAGCACAGCAATAATCATCCAGCATGTGAAGTGCAGAATACTAAAGAAGACGAAGAGAAAATGAAAGAGCAGAAGGCAAAAGCTCTTGCAAAATTTAAACAGTGGAACAAAGGTGTAATGTCCCATACGGGATATTTTTCTAAATTTGTAGAAATTTACTCAACCCATAATTTCTCCGTAAAATCAACATTTTATTAATAGAAGGTTGCCATGTAAAATAAAACAAATAGAGCACTACAATCCAATAACACAATGAACAGGAAATTTCTTAGCTTTTATTATAATGGGTAAACTGGGTTACATGCACATATATTCAAAATAGATGAGATGAAAAGTTGGCCTCCAAGATAATCTGAAGCACTGCCATGCTGGCCCTCCAAACTGAACAAAATGTTGGAATTTCTAAGTCTAACTGTTAGAAATCCTTCCTGTACTTTCTGATTCATTTCTTCCTACTTGTTCTGTTAATTAACAAGTTATTACCATGTAAATACTGAAAATAAATACAAGTACAGTCTCAACACATACAGAGCAACAACTGAAGAAAAAACAAGCACACAAGTGACACCATTATTTTTGGAATAATGTCCCCTGAAAAACCCAGTGCAGGAAAACCGGTGCACCTATCTGAGGGTTTTATTATTAAGTAGTTTCAGAATACAATATGGGTGCCAGAAATGGCTTACCCAACAGAGAATACCCTCGGCAATAGTACCTCTCAGTCAGAGACAGATATCAACCCCAATTTGCCCCACAAAATCTCCCAGCGTCATCCTCTAGGGTCTGCATCAACCTCCCAGGCCCAACGTCTGCCTAGCATCAACCTCTCTGGCCCAGCGTCAACCTCTCTGGGCTCTGCGTCAGCTTCTGGAGACTCTGCGTCTCCCATGCTGGTCCTCCTTGTTGATTTCGGGTGGCATCGGATGTGCTCTAGCCACGAAATTTGGTGGAGAGGTTGGGGCACATGAGATCTCCAATACCCAGAAGGGGTTTGGGCAGATTCTAAACAGATCAGGAGATACTAAAATAATTAATATTTTTAATGGAGTCACTAAGTCTAAACTTAGGGAAAATAAAATATTAATGTCTATTAATATGAATCTATGTTAGAATGGTCCAAAAGACATGGATCAAGCAAGATCTAATCTTAGTCATTGGTTATGGATTTAATCTCGGTCGTTGAGATGTCAACAGGAAAAGTATAAGAGGAGGCTTGAGGGTGGAGAGTACACCAGATAATTAGTCATTCTATTCTCTAGAGCGGGGTTTGCTAAAAAGAGATAGAATCAGTGATCACGAGAGCAGTTGAGGAGCATTGAGTACAGAGAAACAGAGAAGACAGAGATTGTGTCGGGAGAGCAGCACAGCAACCACGGAGAGTGACGCAGAGCCAGAAAGGGCTCACGTAGGGCCACGCAAAGGCAGCCAAGTGTTGCGCAGAGCACCAGAGAGGCCAGTGTGTCTGCACAAAGGCCCAGAAAGCTGACGTAGGGACTCCTGGGGCTGACGCCGGCCAAGAACGGCTGACGCAAGGCCAGCATGAGACAGAGAGGGGCTAATGCAGTCCAGATTGGGCAGACGCTGGGGTAGTAGAGCAGTTTTGTGCTGAGGCGCTGCCAAAAGGATTTTCCGGGGTTTCAGCCAGGAGATTTCTCTCAAACTGTGAGGTATAGATGCAAAGGAAATTCTCTGTTGGGTAGGCCAGTTTCGGCACGCAGATTATACTCTGATATTGCTTAATAAGAAAAACCTCAGATAGCTGCATCGGTTTTCCCGCATTGGGTTTTTCCGAGGACATTGATCCAAAAATAATGGTGTCATGTGCTGTGTTTTTTCTTGTTTCTTTTAGTTGTTCATATGTAATATGTTGAGCATGCACTGGTGTTTATTTTCAGTATTTACTTTGTAAATAACTTGTTAAAGAAAAAAAACAAGTAGGTAAGAATAAATCAGAAAAAGTGCATGAAGGGTTTCTAAACTAAGTAAACTTAGAATCTTCAACATAGTATCAGAGCGTGATTGCAGATCATAGGAGCAGATCATAGGAGGACTAAAAGACAATAGCCGAGTGGAGCAATAGCAACATAAAACAGTTGTCCCAATGTGACAAAAGCTCTTTCTAGCAGTGCATAAGCCAAGAAGTGTGACGCAGAGCCAGCCAGAGCCACGCAGAAGAAGCCAGGAGTTGCGCAGAGCCTCAAAGAGGCTAGCGTTACTGACGCAAAGGGCGAGAGGGTTGACGCAGGGCATCCCAAGGTTGACGCAGACCCATCCAAGGTGATGCAGAGCTAGCGTGAGGCAGAGAGGGGTTGATTCAGTTCACAGAGAAGGCATTTGTTGGAGTCTAGAAGGCTGCAGAAATATTGCACAGTGGAGCTGGTGAGGTACTGTAGTCAAAACAGTACCTGACAGAGCAGGGTCAGAGGAATTGTTACCAAGGGTTTCTAACCGAGGAACCTGGATCAGCAATGCAACTGCACAAGATGATCAGAGTAGGGAGCATCTCAACAAGCGGCAAAAGGACTTCCAAGAGGGAAATCAGGACTTAGAGGGAGTCCAGAAGAGAACTTCCAGACGGGAAGTAGAGACTCAGAGGAGTCGAACAGAGAACTTCCAAGAGGGAAGTAGAGGAGCATCATGGCACTACACGGGGTAAGAGACTAGGATAGACTGGACAGAGCATCGAACTTCGCAGTTTGGAAGGCCATAATCTTATCAGTGCTTGACAGGAATCGTGTCAAGAACTTCGCCTTAAAGGTTATAGCTATCTCAATCGACCCAAATGATAACGACAAGTATGAAGAGGCGATGGCAAGGGCTAAGTGCATTATCCTTGATGGGGTCAAGGATCATGTGGTACCACATATAGCCGAGAAGGAAACAGCAGTTGAGATGTGGGAGGCTCTCAAGAACCTATACCAGCATCATTCTGTGCAGAGAAGAATGTTGCTCGAAAACCAAATGAGGTCGTATCAGATTAAGAAGGGTCAACCGATTGACACCTTCCTTGGAGGACTGAATGAGATCCAAGACCAGTTGACTGCTATAGGAGAAACACCGGATCAGGAGCTTATGGTGAGGACAGCCCTAAATGTTGTCTCAGAAGATTGGGAAGTGTTTGTCCAAAGTATCCTAGGCAGAGAGACTCTCCTACCTTGGGACGAGATATGGGTAGCTCTTCGCCAGGAAGAGATCAGACGACAATCGAAGACAGGTAGCAGTAGCAAAGGGATCAAAGTTCAGTAGCAGGAAGAGGATGTGGCCCTAGCATCTGAGGGAAAGCAGGAGAAGCAGAAGAAGAAAGATCTCTCCAAGATCAAGTGCTTCCACTGTGGGGAGATGGGTCATTATGTAACCCAGTGCCCAAGGAAGAAGAGTAAGGGAGAGTCTTCCAAGACTAAAGCAGCACCAGCATGGGTAGAGAAGGAAGTTCTGACAAACGATGACTATGCCATGAGTGCACAAGCACCACTTGAGCGGAAGTGGGGAGACATTGAGCTATAGTCAGAGAGACTACAAGCGATGAGGGGCAGGATCCTTGAGGTACCCAGCCTCTTGGATTAGACCTTGCTACGGGAGCCCCAACGAGGAGTAGCAAGATTGGTTGAGTCAGGTAGAGACAGATGCAAATGGAGCGGCAGGGAGAGCTACCGTGCAAGAGTCTCGAGACAGCGCAGAGCTAGCAGGCTGCAGCAATGCGAGAGGCACAGGAGTGTTGCACCAGTGCAAGAAGGCACAGAGAGGTGTGCAACAGTGCAAGATGTAAGGGGTTGTTGCAACAGCGTAGAGGTCAAAGAGGGAGCACTTGGCAACGGCAGAGGGGGCTTCAGCATCAGTGGGTGTCTCTAGCCCAAAAAGGAGGTCAGATTGGGAGATCAGTTACTTAATTCTCAGTAACTGAGCTGCAGTGCAACAGTGGGCAACACGATGCAACTTGATGAGAGGAGGTGCAGTTCGGATGCAGTGCTGGGAGAAAGGACCAGCAACAGTACAGGAGGCAGTAGTGCAGAGGATGTTGGGCAAGAAGGCCTAGCATCAGCACAAGTACCGATGCCAGATGATCAGGGTAATACTCATTGAAGAGCATTGCTAGAGCACAGTCCTCGCTAAGAGGGAGTGTTGATTTGGGGTAGCATCGGATGTGCTCTAGCCATGAAATTTGGTGGAGAGGTTGGGGCACATGAGACCTCCAATACCCAGAAAAAGTTTGGGCAAATTCTAAACAGATCAGGAGATATTAAAATAATTAATATTTTCAATAGAGTCCCTAAGTTTAAACTTAGGGAAAATAAAATATTAATGTGTATTAATATGAATCTGTGTAAGAATGGTCCAAAAGACATGGATCAAGCCAGATCTAATCTTAGTCGTTGATTAGGGATTTAATCTCGACCGTTGAGATGTCAACAGGAAAAGTATAAGAGGAGGCTTGAGGGTCACTTGGAGAGTACACTACATGATCAGTCATTCTATTCTCTAGAGCAGGGTTTGCTAAGAGAGATAGAATCAGTGATCGGGAGAGTAGCTGAGGGGCATTGAGTACAAAGAAACAAAGAAGGCAGATATTGTGTCGAGAGAGCAGTGCAGCAGCCAAGGAGAGTGATGCAGAGCCAGAAAGGGCTCACGCAGGGCCACGCAGAGGCAGCCAAGTGCTGCAGAGAGCACCAGAGAGGCCAGTGTGTCTGCGCAGAGGCCTAGAAAACTGACGCAGGGCCTCCTGGGGCTGACGAAGGCCAAGAAAGGCTGACGCAGGGCCAGCGTGAGACAAAGAGGGACTGACGCAATCCAGATTGGGCAGTCGCTGAGGTTGCAGAGCAGGTTTGTGCTGAGGAGCTGCCGGAAGGATTTTTTGGGGTTTCAGCGAGGAGATTTCTCTCAAACTGTGAGGTATACCTGCTAAGGAAATTCTTTGTTGGGTAGGCCAATTTGGCACCCAGATTATACTGTGATATTGCTTAATAAGAAAACCCTCAGATAGTTGCACCAGTTTTCCCGCATTGGGTTTTTCCGGGGACATTGGTCCAAAAATAATGTGTCATGTGGTGTGTTTGTTCTTGTTTCTTTTAGTTGATCTGTAATATGTTGAGCATGCACTGGTGTTTATTTTCAGTATTTACTTTGTAAATAACTTGTTAAAGAAAAATAACAACTAGGTAGGAATAAATCAGAAAAAGTGCATGAAGGGTTTCTAAACTGAGTAAACTTAGAAATTTCAACACTTCTCAGGCTCTGCGCAGCCCCTGGGTGCCTTTGTGTGGCCTCTGGTTGCTTCTGCGTGGCCTCCAGCTGGCGCTGCGTCAACCCTCTCCCGGCTTCTGCATTGATGCTCACGGTACTATCTTTGCCTCTCTGCTACTGCATCCACTGCCCCTCAACTGCAACTCTGGCCACTCCTTTGATTTCCTCAGCAAGCCCTACCCCATAAAATCAAATTCTTGATCAACTCGTTGTGTTCACCAAGTGACCCTCAAGCCTCCTCTTATACTTTTCTCGTTGACAATTCAACGGCCGAGACTAAGTCCCTAATCAACAGCTAAGATTAGATCTAGCTAGATCCATGACTTTTGGACCATTCTAACTCAGTTTTATATTAATTCACATTAATATTTTATTTGCCCTAAGTTTAGACTAAGGGACTTCATTAAAAATATTAATTATTTTAATATCTCCCAAACTGGTTAGATTCTGCCCAAACCATTTCTGCGTATTGAAGATCTCATGTGCTTTAGCCTCTCCACCAATTTTCGTGGCTCGAGCACATCAGATGCTACCCCGAATCAACACTCCCTCTTAGCGAGGACTGTGCTCTAGTAATACTCCTCACTGAGCATCACCCTAATCATCTGACATCGGTCCCTGTGTTGATGTTAGGCCTGCTGCCCAACATCCTCTGCATTGTTGCATCATGTACTGCTACCCATGGCCCTGCTACTGCCACTGTTGCATCTGTACGGCAGCTCGTTCTGCATCCATGATGCTACCCATGGCCCTACCACTGCCATTGCTGCATATGCACTGCAACCCCTCTCATCATGTTGCATCGTGTTGCCCATAACACTGCCATGCTAACTACTACACTGCAACTCAGTTAATGAGAAGTAAGTAATTGATCCCCCAACTCTGACATCTCTGTCAGGCTAGAAACACTCCCGATGTTGATGCTCCCTCTATCACTGACAAGTGCTCCCTCTCTGACCTCTGCGCTGCTGCAACAACTTTGTGCATCTCGCATTGCTGCCTCACGCTGTCCTGGGACTCCTACATTGTAGCTCCCTTTGTCGCTCCATCCACATCTGTCTCTACCAACATCTGCCAGTCCTACTACTCTTTGGGGCTCTCATAGCAAGGTATAATCCAAGAGGTTGGGTACCTCGAGGATCCTGCCACTCATCACCTGTAATCCGTCTGACTACAACTCGATGTCTCCCCATTTCCTCTCAAGTGGTGTATGAGCACTCATGGCACAGTCATCATCTGTCTCCACTTCTTTTTCCGCCCTTGCTGGCATAGCCTTGGTCTCAGAAGCCTCTCCCTTGCTCTTCTTCCTAGGACACTAGTCGCATAGTGACCCAATTTCCCACAATGGAAGCACTTGACCTTAGAGAGGTCCTTCTTCTCTGTTTCTCTTGCTTTCCCTCAAAGATGCTTGGGCAACATCCTCCTCTTCCTCCTCTTGATTTTGACCCTCTTGCCACTACTTCCCGCCTTGGTTAGCCTTCTGATCTCTCCTTGACGAAGAATCGCCCACAGTTCCTCCCAATCTAGAAGGGTCGACCTGCCTAGTATGCTCTAGAAAAATACCTCCCAATCCTCTGAGACTGTATTCAATGCGGCCCTCACCAACATCTCCCCATCCGGCGTGGCCCCTATGGAAGTTAGTTGATCCCGGATCTCCTTCAATCAACCGAGGAAGGTGTCTATCTTTTCTCCCTTCTGCATCTGGTATGACCGCAGCTGATTTTCTAGTAGCATCTTTGTCTGCATGGAAGTATGTTGATACAATTTCATCAGGGCCTCCCACATTGCATTTGTCATGTCCTTTTCGGCAATATGTGGTACTACATGGTCCTTGACCCCGTCAAGTACGATACTCTTGGCCCTCGCCATTGCCTCATACTTTTCGTTCTCAGTCTGGGTCAACTAGGATCGTTATCGTGTTTAAGGTGAAGTGCTTGAGATGATTCCTGTCTAGAACAGACAAGATCCTAACCTTCCAAACTACGAAGTTTGAGGCTCCGACCAATCTATCCTGATCTCTTACCCCATTCACTGCCATTTCACTACTCCTCTTTCGACCCTTCCGAGTCTCTCTACTTCCCTGCTGGAAGTTCTCGGTGTGACTCCCTCTGAGTCTCGATTTTCCTCCTGGAAACCACTCTGCTAATGTCAAGATGCCCCCACTCCGATAGTAAGTGCAGCTACACCACTAATCTGGATTTCTTGGATAGAAATCCTCTGCAACAACTCCCTCCTCCTTGGTCTTGCCCTGTTAGGTACTGTTGTGACCACAGCACCCCACCAGCTTCACTCCGCAACTTACCCACAACCTCCTATGCCCCAGCAAACTGAAGGTTAGAGCCTCTAGGCTCTGCGCAATCCCGGCACAAGCAAAATCTGCACCTCCTAGCCACAGGCATCAATCCTCTCTGACTGAGAAAGATGACTAGGCACTGCGTAGGTCAGGTCTGCTCCTCTCTGCCACTGCGTTGATCCTCTTCCCAGTTCGAACTAATGACGCAAGCACTATAACACCCCTTCCTTGCTGCTTTTCCGCTAGGAATAGCTTCTGTCACTCGGGACAGTGGTTTCTATTGTTGCTGCTCTGCTCGACTGATGCCCTCAGTTATCCTGTGATCTGCAACTATGTGCTCCGATATAATGTTGAAATTTTTAAGTCTAACTATTAGAAATCCTTCCTATACTTTCTGATATATTTCTTCGTACTTTTTTTGTTAATTAACAAGTTATTTACCATGTAAATACTGAAATTAAATACAAGTATAGTCTCAACACATTAGCTGAAGGAAGAACAAGCACACAAGTGACACCTTTATTTTTGGACTAACGTCCCTAGAAAAACCCAATGCGGGAAAACCGGTGCAGCTATCTGAGGATTTTATTATTATGCAGTTTCAGAATACAATCTGGGTGCCAGAAATGGCTCACCCAACAGAGAATGCCCTCGGCAATAGTACCTCCCAAACGGAGATAGATATCAGCCCCAACCTGCCCCACCAAATCTCCCAGCGTCAACCTCTAAGGTCTACATCAACCTCTCTGGCCCAGCGTCAGCCTCTCGGCCTAGCATCAGCCTCTCTAGGCTCTGTATCAGCCTCTAGAGCTCTATGTGTCTCCCACACTAGCCCTCCTCAGGCTCTGCGCAGCTCCTGGTTGCCTCTGCGTGGCCTTTGGCTGTTTTTGTGTGGCCTCTGGCTGGCTCTGTGTCAACCCTCTCCCCGCTTCTATGCTGATGCTCCCAATAGTATCTCAACTTATCTACTACTGCATTCATTGCCCCTCAGCTGTAACTCTGATCACTCCTTCGATTTCTTCAACAAGCCCTGCCCCAGAAAATCGAATTCTTGATCAACTCGGTGTGTTCTCCTAGTGACCCTCAAGCCTCCTCTTATACTTTTCTTGTTGACAATTCAACGGCTGACATTAAATCCCTAATCAACAGCTAAGATTAGATCTGGCTTGATCCATGACTTTTGGACCATTCTAACTCAGTTTTATATTAATTCACATTAATATTTTATTTTCTTTAAGTTTAGACTTAGGGACTTTATTAAAAATATTAATTATTTTAATACCTCCCAAACTAGCTAGATTTTGCCCAAACCATTTCTAGGTATTGGAGATCTCATGTGCTTTAGCCTCTCCACAATTTTCGTGGCTAGAGCACATTCGATGCTACCCCAAATCAACAATGAACTATACTCCTGAGCTCTCTTGTGAATTCTAAATGAATTCACCAAGGGGAGATGGGGGCTCACCCAATCTCACTGAATCACCCGAGGGTTTTCGTCCTAGTGCTACCAATGAAGTAGAGAACCGGGTTCTCAACCTCTCATACAAGAAGCAATATCAAATCCAAGATGTCTCTAAATGTCCTCCTCCTCTTTATAGATCTGATGGATAGTTCTTCAAGCCTCTAGAAGCATCCTATTTTATTATTTTATTATCATTCTAGAAGCTCCTCCATTGACTTTATCTTCAGTGACCTTTTAATTTATTTTATTTTATTTATTTTATTTATTTTATTTTATTTTGTTTAAGTCATCTTTGGCCCATTCCCTCCTGTTGACCACTGCATGTCAACTTCCCATAGCAGTACCCCCCCTTTTCTTCGCAAAAGGGATATCGTTTGATTGACGTGTCCGTGCCATTCAACAGTCATCGTCGACTTGATCATATTATGTTGTAAACTCAGTCTACATGTGTGAATTGTAAATAATCTTAGCAGAGCTGAGTCATGTATGTAAATTTCCTAGGTGGACCTAATTTTCTAGTGATAATCTACGTTCCAGAAGTTTTTTTGTCTTACCGATCCATGATCAGCGGAGTTTTCCTTCAGCCTAACCACAAAGTCAGAATGAATTGTCATTAGAATCTTAGGGGAATCCTAGTGCGTTGATCTACTAGATTATATTTGGTCGCAGAACTGGGTGGTCTATGAGGGTCTATGTCAAATGGGTTTTCCCCCTTGAGATGTAAAATTGTAAAAGTCATGATGTAAATTGTCTTGAGGGTTAGAAAATGTTTTAATCCCCTCATAAGTCCTAAGTCCTAGGTCCTAGGTGATTTTTCCAAAGGCTAAGTTTGAGGATCCATTTAAAAATAAAA
>APFE030216434.1:157488-213652 GCA_000404065.3 Pinus taeda
TTTTTAATATATTAAAATGCGTTTAAAAATTCGACATATGAGATTAAAAGGGATTTTAATCTTCATGGATGGTCGAGATTAGTTTGACATAGATCACTCGAACTAGCTGTTGGGAATTTTTCCTTTAATAGGGTGTTAGGGGTCATTTGAGATCAGATTCGATCTTTGAGTCTTGCGCTGAAGAAAGCTCTCTTGTAAACTTTTTCTGGTGCAAATAAAGAAAAACTTTGGGGTTGAAAATCTTGCTGGTGTTACTCTTCTGGAAATCCTATAAGATTGTTTTATTTTTCTACATAATTTTATTTTCAGTCATTGATAATAGCTTGATGAAGATTGATTCAGGCACAAGTATCTTGTCTGATCTCTGGGGTTTGAATGATAGTTTAGATTCTGAAATATAATGGCAGGTATCTCCTTTTGATCTGGATTTCACTATTGTTTTTTCCCTCTATGTTAATGGTTGATTTTAAGCTGTGCAGGAAATCTTAGTTTTGAATTTACTAGGCGTTAGGGGAAGTTCTCAGCTGAACCAGCCAACTCCCGACTGCGTTTTCTGAAAGAGCCCAGCTAGTTTTAATCTCGGTCTTATCATCTGAAATTTTTATGAATGTGTGCAGGGTTTTTCTAAAGCGTCTCACGTTAAATTAAATTTCTAAAAATATTTATGTTGCATAACGAGAAATCTGGCTATTTTAGAGCCTGCAGTTTGTGAATATTGTAATTATTTAGTTAGGGTTTGTAGTTTTGTTTCTTGCACATATTATTTTGGGTTTTCTTTTCTTTTGCAAGTTGCACGTACAGGTTTTGAGAAATATTTCAGGGTTTCATTCAGACAATCTAGAGCAGCTGATTCAAAATTTTATTAAGATTCTTGGAAGATATTTAGAGATTCTGGTGGAAGTTCTGCAGATTGACTACCTGGTTTCTTCTAAGCAAGAAGATTTCAATTTTGTTTCGAAATTTTCTTTTGTGATCTGAGTTCAAATTTTAAAATTTGGAAAATTTCTGGGTTATTTCCTGCTGCTCCAAACCCCTTCCAAACAGTTATCGAATCCCGCAGTCATCTTCACACCCTCCATTCTGCTGCCTGCAAATCCATATCCCTTACGCTGTTCACCCAAACGTTGCATTAAAAAAAAAAAAAACATTGCATCCATCCCTCAGTCATCTCCCTCCTCATGCAGCTCTTTTCTCCATCCTTCTACTACAGACTTCATCACATCCGCCCTTCCATGCACCCCTGCAAAACTCATCAAATCTGCGTATTTATGTTGCAAGATCCACGCGTGAGCACCATCCTGCCTGCCTTCACTCCTTACAATTCTCCAAAACCTGCAAAAGTCTCTGCGTCCTCTCATCCTTCAGCAAACCTGCAAATCGCAACACATTTCTCCACACGTCCAACCTCCTTTCTCTGTGTCGACTCCCTTCAACTCGCTCTCAGCCCCTTCCACGCTGCGTATTCACCTTCCATTTGCCGTCAAGCTCCCTGTCCACAAACCTTACCTGCAGCAAATTCATCGCCCTTCAAACGTTGTTTTCCATTCATCTCCACGCTTGTCCAAAGCTGCAGCTACAAACAAAAAATATATATATTGATAAAGCCTGCAATCAACACGTGCCCCCTACCTGCGCGCGATTCTCCTGGCCTCTTCATTAACCTGCAGAACCAAGACGAAACAAATTTTTTATTTGTGCTAGGGTTAATGTGGTTTTGTTTTTATTATATGCATTGAGGTATACATTACTGATTTATGAACGCAATTTTACCCCAGCGTAGATTCCATTTTTTTTAGTGTAGTTTGGATATAGTTTAATTTTTATATATATTCGATTTGCCTTTTTATTTTTTTTGGAGGTGAAGCTTTAGCTTTAATATTTAGAATTTTCGAAGTTTAGCTTTGTTTCCAAAATTAACGTAAATCAAAAATCCTAAAAAGTTATAAAACTATAAAAAATTCTTAAATGTTCTAGTTTAGTTTAGAACTTTGGTTGGATTTAGATCTGATTTTTTTTTTTAATTTTAAAATATAAAAAATATAAAAAGTTAAAAAAATATAAATAAAAAAGGGTTAGATTTGATTTTTTTTTATTTTGTTTTATTTTGATTTTTTTTTTAATTTAGTTTTATATAGAATTTCATTTTTGTCATATATGGTCAGGTTGTTGGTTTTAATTTTGATTTCATTTAGTTTAGGATTTAGTCTAAGGTTTTAGATAGATTTTAGGTTTATAAATTCAGTTCGATTAAATAATCACAAAAAATAAAAATAAAATCATAAAAAAAGTTTAAAAAATTCAATTTTTTTTTATTAGACTTTAGGATTTGTCTTGTATTTAGATTTAAATTTAAAAAAAAAAAATTAAAATTTTGAAAAAGGCTATTAAAAAATTGGAAATCCTTTTTTTTTGTGTTGTAAGTTAAATGTGCTTAAAATGTTTATATCTGAAGATTAACTGTTTGAAATTTGGTCAGAATTTAAATTTTGTGGTGGTTTAAAGCATTCCTGTTTTAGAAATTTAATCGCTGGAATATCGTTAAGACATTGAGCATTTATTGATTATCTCGCATTTGGTAAAAGTTAATCTTTGTTCGAGTTATTTGATGGTAAATGATTGTTAATGAGATTCATATTTCTGCAAGCATTTGATAAATAATCATTCAATCATTAACTCCGTAAGGCACCGGTCTATTAACTTAATAAAATCAATTAACTGCTTGTTTTCCCTCGTGTCTCCCAACCCAACTAGTCCACAGTTGGTCATCCGTTGTCCCATAGGGTCTACCCCCCTTAGCCACGGGAGACAGGCTTAAACGAAGAGATCGGGGATCAAGGTGACAGCCCCTGATCTAAGCGTTGTCGTGACAATCTGTGCGACAACATTTTTTGGCGTCGTTGCCGGGGATAGAGGTTTTCTGTCCCTGGCGTTTCAACGACATTCATCTTCTCATTTCTCATCATTCTTTCATCTTTCTCATCTCTCATTTGAGCTGGCAGATTCAACATTTTTGGCATCATTCGTATCTTTTCATCACCTTATCTTTCGTCATATCAGCAACTTCTCTTCAGTTCGTTTCTTGTTTGGGTGGCGACTCCATTTCATTTATTTTTCCCAGACAAGAAGCCCCCCTCATATCTGCTTGTTGGTTGTTTTTTTGGATCCTAGAATCAGATTCATTGTTCAAGTGGCGACTCCACTTCTTTCATCTATTGATTTTCTTGAGCAGAGATCTTGTTCTATCATCCATTTGGTCCCTCGTTATTCATCATGGATTATTCGTTTAAACCATGTCATTTTACAAATAATCTCCATGATTTTCCGAAATAGGCCATTTCTAAATTATTTTTGTTCTCACGTGGTGATTCAGTTGTTGTTAGAAAGCATTTAAACAGGGTTACTTGTGTAATGATCATATATTGTAGACTTCCTCAATATAATCATGAAGATGTCAAAATGCATCTATTTGTCCATTCTTTAAAGGGTGATGCTTTGAACTGGTTTAATAATTGTCCTGAAGATTCTTTCACTTTCTTTGCAAGACATTGTCGATGCTTTTAAAGATAGATATGGTGATCCAGATAGCTCGCCTTGTGCCCCTAAAATTGTGCAACAGAATGAAAGTAATCTTGTAAAAGGTCCCGATGTCGATGAAAGATTTCAAGACAATTCTTCATATCAGAATGTGCTATCCACCTGTACCATTGCAGATCAAATCCATGATAGTGGAAATGCAGGGACAGATTGTAAAAACACTATTGACAATGAAAAGGAAGATCAGAAGCAAATTATACAAGAACTAATGCAGCTGGTAAAAAGTATGGAGATCAGTCAAACTAATTACGCCAATGACGTGAGAACTTTATGCACCCACCTAGAAAAACGTAATAAGGAGATGGAGATCATGAAAATTAAACACTCTGATTACATAACCGACATGCAAAATCAACATGCTAAGGAAACTGAGGCCATGAAAACAAATCATGACACAGAAATTAGTTTTATGCAAAGCAAGTTATCAAACTTAGAGGAAAATATAACGACCATGCAAGCAAATCATAAGAAAGAGATAAACTCTATTCAGCATTGCTTGATGACCATAAAGGAAAAGGACAATAAAGTAATAAAAGATATGGAAGCTAATTAGATATGTCTTCAGAATAAGTTATTGACCATGGAGGAAGACCATGCCAGGGAAATCAGTGCTATAAAGGTTAAACACTCTAGTCAGATGGATGCCATTAAAATACAGTTTCAGAAATTTCAACAGCAATCGGAAGATGAAAGAAACCAAGGAACGTCAATAGATCAGGAGCCTCCTTATCTGTTACAGCAAGCTCCATCATATTATGAGGTCCTTTGTTCCACTGAAAATTCGATAATTGAAGGTGACCTGGATAAAAGTGAAATTAATAATCAGATTGATGCTCACACGATTAATCCACCAGTCATTGAAGATCAAGTTATAACTCATGGCACTTGCGAGATTCATCCATCATCCTTGGCAAGGCAGATGCAGAATGAAGAAAGACGTGTCACGCATATCTTACATACTTCATCTGAAAGCTTTGAAGCAGCAAGTTCCACATCATCAGTAATACAGCCTGGCACTAAGAAAAATGCAGGAGAAAGAGAACGAGAAGAAGATTTGATGCATTAGACGGCCGTGAGTAGCTTGATTTTCGGATAGGAAAAAGTCCTACCATATGCAGAATTGGACATGGCACATTCGACAAACAGGCGACAGATTTGCCTGAAAGCAGGCAAATGCTCAGTATACACTATATTGAACACATCTGATGCCACGGGGCATCCTTTGTATTGTATTTCTAACCCTACTCCTTGTCATTTCAGCGTTTTATTTCTGTCTTAGGATTAGATTTACTTTACTAGATAGTTAATAAATGAAAAACTTATATCTTTCATGTGCTTAATGTTATATGATGATTTTTGGATGGACGATACTTATGTTTTATTGTGTATTCCCTGGATGTAGATTCTGGATTCTCCCATTCCTGCAGTGCAGCAATGTGTCCCCAAGTAGAGCCAGATGTTGACCACTATGTGTCAACTCCCCATAGCAGTACCCCCCCTTTTCTTCACAAAATGGATAGCGCTTGATTGACGTGTCTGTGCCATTCGACAGTCATTGTCGACTTGATCATATTATGTTGTAAACCTAGTCTACATGTGTGAATTGTAAATAATCTTAGCAGAACTTAGTCATGTATCCAAATTGTCTAGGTGGACCTAATTTTCTAGTGATAATCTACGTTCCGGAAGGTTTTTTGTCTCACCGATCCATGATCGGCAAAGTTTTCCTTCAGCCTAGCCAAAAAGCCGTAATGAATTGTGTCATTAGAATCTTAGGGGAATCCTAGTGCATTGATCTACTAGATTATATTTGGTCACAGAACTGGGTGGTCTATGAGGGTCTATGTCAAATGGGTTTTCCCCCTTGAGATGTAAAATTGTAAAAGTCATGATGTAAAGTGTATTGAGACTTAGAAAATGTTTTAATCCCCTCATAAGTCCTAAGTCCTAGGTCTTAGGTGATTTTTCCAAAGGCTAAGTTTGAGGATCCATTTAAAAATAAAAATTTAAAATTTAAATAAAAAAATAAAAAAAGTATAAATATAATAATTAAAAAATTATAAATTATAAAAAATAATAAATAAATAAATAAATAAAATAATTAAATTTAAAAAAATTAATAATAAATAAAAAAAATAATAAATAAATTTAAAAATAATAAAATAATAATAAGTCAAATTTTTGAGTAAAGAAATGGAGAATTTCAATTTTTTAATATATTAAAATGCATTTAAAAATTCGACGGATGAGATTAAAAGGGATTTTAATCTTCATGGACAGTCGAGATTAGTTTGACATGGATTACTCGAACTAGCCGTTGGGAATTTTTACTTAAAATAGGGTGTTAGGGGTCATTTGAGATCAGATTCGATCTGTGAGTCTTGTGCTGAAGAAAGCTCTCTTGTAAACTTTTTCTGGTGCAAATAAAAAAACAACTTTGGGGTTGAAAATCTTGTTGGTGTTACTCTTCTGGAAATGTTGTAAGATTGTTTTATTTTTCTACATAATTTTATTTTCAATCATTGATAATAGCTTGATGAAGATTGATTCAAGCACAAGTATCTTGTCTGATCTCTGGGGTTTGAACGATAGTTTAGATTCTGAAATATAATGGCAGGTATCTCCATTTGATCTGGATCTCACTATTGTTTTTTCCCTCTATGTTAATGGTTGATTTTAAGTTGTGCAGGAAATCTTAGTTTTGAATTTATCGGGCGTTAGGGGAAGTTCTCAGCTAAACTAGCCAACTCCCGACTGTGTTTTCTGAAAGAGCCCAGCTAGTTTTAATCTCGGTCTTATCATCTGAAATTTTTATGAATGCATGCAGGGTTTTTCTGAAGCATCTCACGTTAAATTCAATTTCTGAAAATATTTATGTGGCATAACGAGAAATCTGGCTATCTTAGAGCCTGCAATTTGTGAATATTGTAATTATTTAGTTAGGGTTTGCAGTTTCGTTTCTTGCACATATTATTTTGGGTTTTCTTTTCTTTTGCAGGTTGCAGGTACAGGTTTTGAGAAATATTTCAGGGTTTCATTCAGACAATCTGGAGGAGCTAATTCAAAATTTTATTAAGATTCCTGGAAGATATTTAGAGGTTCTGGTGGAAGTTCTGCAGATTGACTGCCTGGTTTCTTCTCAGCAGAAAGATTTCGATTTTGTTTCGAAATTTTCTTTTGTGATCTGGGTTCAAATTTTAAAATCTGGATAATTTCTAGGTTATTTCCTGCTGCTCCAAACCCCTTCCAAACAGTTATCAAATCCCACAATCATCTTCACGCCCTCCATTCTGCTACCTGCAAATCCATATCCCTTACGCTGTTCACCCAAACGTTGCATTAAAAAAAAAAAAAAAAAAATGTGTCCATCCCTCACATCTCCTCACGCAGCGCTTTTCTCCATCCTTTTGCTGCAGACTTCATCACATTCGCCCTTCCACGCACACCTGCAAAACTCATCAAATCTGCGTATTTATGTTGCAAGATCCATGCATGAGCACCATCCTGCCTGCCTTCACTCTTTACACTTCTCCAAAACCTGCAAAAGTCTCTGCGTCCTCTCATCCTTCAACAACCTTGCAAATCACTGCCTATTTCTCCACACGTCCAGCCTCCTTTCTCTGCGTAGACTCCCTTCAACTCTCAGCCCCTTCCATGCTGTGTATTCACCTTCCCTTTGTCGTCGAGCTCCCTGTCTGCAAACCTTACCTGCAGCAAATTCATCGCCCTTCAAACGTTGTTTTCCATTCATCTCCACGCTCATCCAAAGCTGCAACTGCAAACAAAATATATATATATATAAACCCTGCAATCAAGACGTGCCCCCTACCTGCGCGCGATTCTCCTGGCCTCTTCATTAACCTGCAGAACCAAGATGAAACACATTTTTTTTGTGCTAGGGTTAATGTGGTTTTGTTTTTATTATATGCGTTGAGGTATACATTACTGATTTATGAACGCATTTTTACCCTAGCATAGATTCCATTTTTTTTTTTAGTGTAGTTTGGATATAGTTTAGTTTTTATATCTATTCGATTTGCCTTTTTTTTTGGAGGTGAAGCTTTAGTTTTAATATTTAGAATTTTCGAAGTTTAGCTTTGTTCCAAATTTAAAGTAAATCATAAAATCCTAAAAAATTATAAAATATAAAAATTCTTAAATGTTCTAGTTTAGTTTAGAACTTTGGTTTGGATTAGATTCTGATTTTTTTTAAATTTTAAAATATAAAAAATATAAATAAAAAAGGGGTTAGATTTGATTTTTTTTTAAGATTTAGTTTTTTAGAATTTCATTTTTGTCATATATATGGTCAGGTGTTAGTTTTAATTTTGATTCATTTAGTTTAGGATTTAGTCTAAGGTTTTAGATAGATTTTAGGTTTATAAATTTAGTTCGATTAAATAATCACAAAAATATAAAAAAAATTCATAAAAAGTTAAAAAATTTAATTCTTTTATTAGACTTTAGGATTTGTCTTGTATTTAGATTTAAAATTTAAAAGAAAAAAAATAATTTAAAATTTTGAAAAAGGCTAATAAAAAATTGGAAATCCTTTTTTAAAAAACTTTTTTTTTGTTGTGGTGAAGTTAAATGTGCTTAAAATGTTTATATCTGGAGATTAACTGTTTGAAATTTGGTTAGCATTTAAATTTTGTGGTGGTTTAAAGCATTCCTATTTTAGAAATTTAATCACTGGAATATCGTTAAGCCATTGCGCATTTATTGATCATCTCGCATTTGGTAAAAGTTAATCTTTGTTCGAGTTATTTGATGGTAAATGATTGTTAATGAGATTTATATTTCTGCAAGCATTTGATTAAATAATCATTCAGTCATTAACTCCATAAGACACTGGTCTATTAACTTAATAAAATCAGTTAAGTGCTTGTTTTCCCTCATGTCTCCCAACCCAACTGGTCCGCAGTTGATCATTCGTTGTCCCATAGGGTCTACTCCCCTTAGCCGCGGGAGACAAACTTAAACGGAGAGATCAGTGATCAAGGTGACAACCCCTAGTCTGAGCGTTGTCGTGACAATCTGTGCGACAACACCTCCAATTAATTATTTTGCCTTTAATTAAATGACTAATTAAAGCCATTTTTAATTAAGAAAAATGGTAAATCACCCACCATACTATCTTCGGCCACTGGAAATCACTTCTCAGCATCCCATCCTGTAGATCTTCTCGTTCAAGTTCCAACGAGCTATTACACTAAGGTGTTCCATCAATTAATCTCTCCAAAATGCCACCTCAAGCATAATTAATTAAGTCTCATAATAATGCGAAGTTTTGTAAGTTGTCGGAATGCAACAGAACGAAAGGCAATTGTGCGGATGATGAAATATGCCAAGCGAATGCCATCAGATCCCATAAAAGCTCCTCAAAACTCCATCGGAACCCCTGATGATATAACCCTACTCCAGTGACCTGGCCATCCCCTACCCTGGGAATCCACCCTAGTTGTACTATGAAGAAGAATAAAAATGGGGACATTACGAAAGGGGTTGCAACATCTCAAGAGGAAAATCCAAAGGGTGAAATGATATCTAGTGGACCAATAGTGTCTGAAACTATGCAGCAAGAGCAGGACCTTCTTAATCAAAATAAAAATTCAGAATTAGTGCATATTGCTCCTAACAATTCAGAAAATATTCCCAAAATAGGAAATGAGTATAGCAATGGGAGTATTGCTAATAAAGATGTTAGAGATGGTAGAGATGACAGCTATCGAAAGAAAATAATAGGGGGTAGTGTGAAAAGAACAAAGATACTAGAAATAGCATGCACAATGGTTGACACTGAGAGAAAGAGTTGATTTTTCATTAGCACTTCAGAATCAGGTCTATGTCTAAAACACGATCACAAACACACTAAAATGCCACAACATAAGCACTTTGCACAGTGGAAAATGTACATCAACGATTTAATGAAGTACACAAGAATTTTGTCAACCTAAAGCTTATTATATTACAACATTAATACAACAAACATAGGGCTCTTGTACCAAGGATCATGGCCCTTACAATTAGCCCTAATACAAGGTAAAGACTAGGGCTTGATGTCAACAACACATGACCATCAATTTTCCCCTGTACAAGACACGCTTGACTTACTTGTTGAAGCAGCACTTGACCACAGCCCTTTCAATCCACGTACCTTGAACACCTAGTAGGTCCTTTGCCACTTACACTTGTAGAGATCTCGGAGCTCCAACACCTCTGCCACAACTACTCGTAAGAAGGGCTTCAACTTCAAATTCTCTTGTACATACGCTCATCAAATTGCCTTCTATCAATGGCACTATTGCTCCAATGACAACGAAATTAGGCCACACAAGTATGCCCTCTAACAACACCTCAGTTGCTTCAAGGATGTTGCGCTTAGGGTCTTTAACAACTGCCTTTGATCAATCCTCTCACTTCTCCAATATGACAAAACATAGGCTTCAACAAACAACCCTCTAACAATCTTCTTGCTCCACCAAGATGACTACACTTAGAACTTACAAAGATTGCCCTCTAACTGTGAATTTGTCTCATCAAATATCACAAGACTTAGGGCTTTAAGGTCTTCCAGCAAACAGTGCCTTTACAACACTAAAGAGGCTGATCACAAGCTACAAAAAAGCATTGTCCATACGCCACTTAGATGGACAGACCTTCACACCACCTTTAGCACTTGTTCTCCACGATTCTGCACTCCTTCTTCACTTCATGACAACCTATTCTTCCTTCAGTGTACCAACCCTACACTCTATCCTCTAGCTCCAACTCTTTTGTACACACTTGAGGGTATTCGACCCATTTCTCTAATTAGATCTACCTCGAACCTAGTGTGCACTTATTGAGGCATTGCAGCCCTTAAAACGGAGAGAATTCGTCCTCCTTTAGCGTCTTGACTCTCTCCAAAAAACACAAAATCTAAGCAGATTAACATCGACGTTTGGACAGAGCTTAAGGCAAAATTCGGCTTGTTTTTCATGCACAAAAGCAGTCCTAATATAGGGCACGAACCACACAGAAAAACACTCCAATCCTACAAAAACAGACCTTCAACTAGGGCACAAACAATCAAACCAAACCATACTCAAACCTGGGCATACTCGGCCTCCATTATAGACATGAAACAAACCACACAAGCCCCACTTGTCCCTCCTTTAAGGCCTACGACTACCTAAGGTTTTTGCTCTCCATCTTGGGCAGATATCTCTTGAGAAGATGCTTGCTTGGATGTGTCCAAATGAGCTCAACTTCATCTCCTTTTATAGTGTTCTTGGTGGAGTGCATTAGCCACCAAGGGTCACCACTTATGCTCATGCCAACCTAAGCAAAACATGCTTAAAAACCAATAATTCATGAGAAAAAATTTCTTTCATTTATTTTTCGCCACTCCACTAAAGCCCTATGTGGCCCTTAGTCCATCAAGGGTGCCCCTCATGCATCCAATGAATAAGCAATGATTTTCTCCTTGGCTCTTTCGCCCACAACTTTGGGTACAAAACCCACCACTTGGGTACACTGCCCACAAACCACATTTTGTCGGTCAACTCCTCACAAACCCAATACTCCAGGGGTTATGGGAATACTTCCCAAGCTACACATTTCAACAGAGAGGCCACTCTAGATGTAAGTTGCACAAATGTTGAGCAGCATACCATGAATGAACTATAAATCAATTCAAGATCAAATGGCCAAAGAAAACCAAATTCAGAAGCAAAAGTTGATAAGGATACTATTGTCGACCATGGCTCAAACCATTTTGTGAAAGGCAAAAGTTAAATTCACAAAACGAGTCACCTGCAACAGCAGCAAGCTATTCCCATCATTTCAAGGTATCAAAGAGTGGAAACAGTAAAGCCGAATCCGGAAATAGTAAGGGTTACTCTAAGGACCGAAGTAATCACAGGGACTACTCCCGAGGTCGTGGAAATGGTCAGGAAGAGATATCATGATACATACCTTCAAAAAGGATGGCAAAGGAAGGAAACAAGCCCCAATTAAGGAGCCTTATCTCTGTGAAAATTCCTCAAACTCGGGAATTCCTACTGCAGCACTGATGATATTTCTTCTACTTGTTAGATTTACATGAACAATTTATTTGCAGTTTCCTATGGCAAACATCGAAATACATACACTGTAGCCTACATCTTAAATTTAGGTATGTTCTATGCTAGAGCAATTTATTTCAATTTTCACAGTTAGCTTAATATCTTTTCCAAATTAGCAATCACACCAGCGTTAAAGTAAACTGCAAATAGAACATAAATATAAATCGAAGAAGACAAGCCAAGACAAGAGGACACAAGATGTGGCGCTAGCCAAGGACAAACCCCAATGTGGGGAAACCCTTCGTGATCTTCAATAGTTCAGCAGAGAGAAAAATAGTACATATACATCAGAAGTCAACATTTTGACTTATCAAAATAAGAGCAGAGATCTTCTCTAAGAAGATGTCACATGAGGTAGTTGATATGAACTTAGGTGGAGGCACATTGCTTCAACAGATCCTCTAAGGTAACTCCACCATACTGCACCTCACTGTGCTGCACCCCATCATCATGCTGCACCCATCATTGTGCTGCACCCATTCACTGAGATTCTCTTGTCACTGAGATGCAACCAGTCATGGTTGTACCCAGCATGGTGCACTATGCTGCACCATTCACAGTTGTACCCATACATGTTGTTGTACATACTGCCTCCACTATGCTGCAATAATTACAGTTGTACCAATTGCTCATTCTCGGTCATCCAATACTGAATGTTTGATCTTGTTGCACTTGCAAAGGCCAAGTTGGCTTCAACAATGGCATTTGGATTCTTCTTGGTGTTGCCATTATCACCCTTCCTTTAGTGAATGTAGGTGATGCATGATCATCTGGAAAATACTTTCTCTGTGCTTGTACAATCCTCTTTTGGAACTCATCAAATGAAAGATTCTACACGTCCATTACCGGATCATCATCAAGAGAAACAACATCCCCTTCTTGGCTCGGAGCTAACTTTGTTGCTGGAGGTGGTGGAAACTGAGCAGTGACCTGCGATGCGCTCAGCATCAAGTCGACATCTTCATTCTGCGGTTCCTATTCCAACTCCATGTCTGTAATGTCAATCATGTGTTCAATCTGCTGAGCAAGCTCTCAATCCTGCATCTGTTCACCCTCCTCCTTAGCTATTGGCTAGTTTTGTTCCTGCAGTTCAATCTGGTTCAATAAGACTACCCACCCTTCAGGAAGGGTTTCCATGCTCCGCTGACCATGGATCCTGTAAGCTAAGATAACCAAGAGCTAGTAGGCCTTCTTGAGAGACATTGTCTTTTATGAAAGGGTGGGTGTCTGTCGAAATTTCAATGGCTCTTTCACCCAAACTTTAATAATATTTCTTGTGTTCACATAGTTGGTGGCATAGAACTATGATTCCATGAGCCTTACTGGCTCAGGCAAATGATACATGCATTGATAATCCTTTGCTAGAAAGATCATGCGTTGATAATCCTCTGCCAGAAAGATAGTAAGCTTATGTCCGCTGGCATTGCTCAATGTCATGGTCTTCTCATCAATGTGTGAAACAATCCAGCTAATGACATATGCACATGGGAAGGTTGGATATCTGCATGCAACCCTATGTAGTCCTCACTGTTGGACACTGAGATAAACTTGCTAGTCCTCTAGATCTGCCTCAAGGCTCTTTGCTTAAAGAGCTTCATTAACTTGTGTCGTGTTAGTGTTGACTCCTTTTTTATAAACAATTGAGTGTCCGCATACACTGGCAAGTCTATTGGTGTTAGCTCAACTGCTTCCCCAATACTGCTTTCAGTGGTCTCTTTTAAGGCAACATTCTTTGGTGCCATGGTAGCAATGACTACTGGAGACAAGCGCTCAAGAATTGTGGTATATGTGGGACAAAAAGGACACTCAATGCAAGCAAACATTAGCCTTTTGCAAATTTAACTTCACAACATGATCAAGCAGCAAACCGAGAACCTAATGAGAGGGATTGCGCAGTTTTCATTAACAAGCAAGGAAGACTGGTTGTGGGAACTGCGCACTCCGCAATCCCAGCAACCAAGGGTGTAGCTTGAGGCTTGAGACTACACAATGCGCAGCTCACACTGGGCAGAGGCTGGGAGAGACTGCGCATTGCACAGTCTTAGTGGCCAAGGTAGCACGCTGAGCCCTGGAACCTAGAACTGTGCAACGCACAGCTGGCCCAGGCTATACTACGCACTATGCAGTTCCAGAGGCCAAGCTCTCAGCATGAGCCTTAGGATTGCGCAATGCCCAGTTGAGCGAGGCAAAATCTGGCCAAGGGAAGTGCAGATCTACCTAGTGGAAGTGTGGAAAATGAACAGAACTAAGTGATGATGTAAGCTTGGGTGCAAATTAGGTGCAGATCTGACTAAGTGTGAATGAATCAATGTAGATCAAGCGCAGAAACTGGACAAACGGAAGGAAAATCAAGTGGAGAGTCACCGCAACAAAGACCATCGGTGCAAAAACAAGAAAATATATTCGATACTTGTGAAAGGCAAACGACAACTTAGAAAAACACTTCTACAAGCTAAAATAAGTTGAAACGTCAGTAGCCATGAAGAGAAATAAGCAAAATAGCACTCACACAAGCGAAACAACAAAAAGCGACAAAAGATGATAAAAGTGAAACTGAACCAGAAAAGCAACAACGATCACACCGAAGGTTCCTTGATCTCCTCGGGAATGCTAGAGCTCCAAGATCGAATGTGTAAATGAGCTCTAGAGGCATCGATTAAATAGATTTGAGCGAATAAGGGTTTATGACGTGCATGTCTAAAATCAAGGAAAAAGCAATACTTGGTGAAAGTTTCTAAAAATAGCGAGTGTGCCTCCTTCAGGATACTATTAATGAATCCCTATTTTTTAGGGATGTTTTTTGCTTTTAATTTTTTGCTTTTTGCTTTTTTTGTAGGGAACTTGTCGTGCATGCTGTCGGGAAAGATTGCACAATTCTAGGAAATTGGGCAACTTCCTGCCTTAGTGCACTGCACAATTTCCGAGTTCAGTGAGGGATTGCGTCACTTCTAGGCTCAGTGTTGGGTTGCCTTCCATGACTGCATAGTTTCTGAGCTCAAGCTTGACTGCCAATCTAAACTGTGCAATTCCAATCATCAAGACTGCTTGCCCTCAAGGATTCTGTAGTTTCTAGAGGCAAGCCCAGAATTGTTGTGTGACCAAGTCAAGAGGTTAGCTTATGAATTAGAAAGATCATGAAAGTGTAAAAACAAGCAAACACAAGCACAAATGGAAAAATAAGTCTCAGTCAAATCACGAGTGCTTGACAACGGTACAAGATAAGCTCCCTGTGGATACGATGAAAGGCTCCAAAATCAAAGCATAGGCAAAATTTTGGAGGGTGGTTGTAGCCGCTACAACACCACCAAATGTGGATAGTATGCATAGGAGAAAAACTTTCACCTAGATGGTCCTCAACCGAAAGCTAGCAGCACCTTGCAGCAACCAAATAGCTCAATGTGCCATTATCTCCACCACCTGAGCCAACCATGTGGTCCCTCGCCCATCAACTATGATTGTATGTTTGAAGGTAGGCCTCCCGACCCCAAAGGTATGGCTTTTCAATGGTATAGTTGAGTAAATTTCCTTACTTTTCATGGACACTTTTGGGCTTGGATTAATGGGGGGGATTCCACGAAATGAGTGGGCTAGATCTGTACTCTTGTCTCCTTCGCTTGATTTGGTGGTTACCATTGTATCCTAGTCCTGTGGGATCTCCTTTACTGGCCATTAGTTTTTGGGTTGACACTACATGGGAAACCTTGATTTTGGTTGCATCGTCCCACTTCCAGACACCATATACATCACTCCCTTTCGCTCATTCTAACCCCATTCATCATTTTTCCCATCTGGGTCCACATGTGTCCACTAGGTCCACATAGGGTTAGCCTCCCCCTCCCATTATCCACATCTTTGGTCGGGCCTGGAACGATGCCCGGGAGGTTGATGCAACTAAAAAGAAAGGAAAAAGCACAATTTAGCCACTTTCAATAAGAAATGTACCACATAATGAAAAAGATGGTCAGGACATACAAATTTAGCAGGTGGGAAAAAGTCAAACATGAGCTCTACCACTTATCCATGGCCATCACCGCGGTTTCTATCGGCCCTAGATGAGCCCCCTCCATCATTAAGGAACCCAAGATTGTCCCAACCCCTGATGAGCAATGAAATGCCCCAACTCAAAAAGGGGTACCTGCTGCAACATCTTACATACCATGCTCTCATCCCCTGGAGCCCCAAGCAATTATGAAGAAAAAACAAACAAAGGCAAAAAGCATATGAAGGAGCGTTAAAAAACAAAGGCCAGGGTAACTCATGAACCACAATTTGCTCCCTCCTACACTCACATACCCAGGTGTGGGCTTCCCTTATTATAGCTACCCTTGTACCATGGCATGTGGCTTGGAGCATTCCCTTGATCCCCACTCTGTTCCATCACTATATCATTTGTCACCTGCCACCTGATGGATGTACCATGGACATGTCACCCCCTTTAAAGGTTGAGACCATCTAATAGGGTCTTTAATTAACCCCCCTTATTGAGCTTGGACACACTTTTACATGCAAAAGCGCACTATGGAAGGGCATGCCACCATGAAGTGCTCCATTGATTCCATGGCTTGTAAGCTCTTTTAGTTGATTATTGCAATGATTTGTTATATTGGAGGGTAAGGGGACGCATTGGATCTTATGCAAGATTGCAAGTGCGTCTCCATTTGGGGCTTGGTCTCTCTATATGGGGTCCTAGCCTACCCTCCAAATGGCCACATTAGCACTTGTATGGTGAGCATCGAGAGCCAAGGGCTTCCACCCTAGCAAAGATTACTTCATGGATCCCCAACGCCGCTCATTGATTGCTCATGTTCCACATTTTGGATAAGGATGATGCCCCTGGTTCACCATGCCCAGCCGGATCCACACTTGCACCACACACTTGGCAGATGTTCCAGAGCTCAGTTAAGGATGTGTCTCACTGCAGGAGACAAAGGGAGGGCTTATGTCATCATCGTAGCCCATACAGATGGTTTACAGGTATTTTCGATCCACTTAGAGACCCATGAGGATGTCCTTGTGCCCCCACACCCACTTGGAACCACCACAGTGACTTGCTTGGAAAACAACAGGCCAACCCTTTGTTCATTATGTTTGGAGTCCATTTTCTCACCATGGCGCACTTCGAACTTCATTAGGCCTCCTCAAAGGCCCAACGACTCATTTTATTGATCATTCTGCCCTCTTGAGAGGCGTATTGTTATGTTATTGAGCTATCTTGGTGGGCTTGTCACCAAGGGATGTTATTATTACACATTATTTTATTATTTGGCGCATAATTAAGCCAATTAGGCAAATAAAACTCATTGGAGATGGTATAAATAGATGAGAGGCAATTCCTTTCTCTCATCATCACTTGGATTTGGGTTTAGTAGATACTTGGAGAATTTTGCATTCCCTTTTGGACAATGAGTTTGGTTTCATAGATAAATTTTGATGTTTGGATTCTATCTTCTTGTTCTTGGAGCTTCATTATTGGCATAATTTGATGACTAGATATACTCATTTGTACATGTAAATGATAGTTTTCATGTTTATTCTTGTTATTTACTTTGTCACATGAATGTTGTTGGCATTTTTGCTATCTAGGTCTGAAATTCACTGCTATTCTATGTGAAATTGTGGAAATTTTGATCCCTTGAAGCGTTGCATCAATGCATGTGTCATGTATGAATGGACGAATGTTCCTAGAGATTATTTCTGTTGAATACATCTTGATAAGTCATCAAACAGTGCACATCGAAGTATAAAGTCCTTGGGTAGCTACTCTCATGCCCTAATTGCCATGCGAAGTTGCCTAAAGGCCTCCTTGATTGGGTATAGTTTCTCCAAATCACAAGTTTACCTTGACTCCATCTTTCCCAAAGGCAAGGCACTAATCCATCCACTGGTGGTCAACTAAACGCTTATTTTTCTTGCCTCCCCTCGCTCTTTCTAGGTCTAGCCTTAATAGGTCACCTAGGGCATCACATAAATTCCATTGTATCCATCAAAACACCTCGATTTTTAGTCCATAACTGCGTTAGGGTTTCCTCTAGAGGCCCTCCAAATTTGAAGCAATTCCGATGGTGGGATCTCGAGACATAGCAAGCCCTAGCTTTAGGATCGTTTCTTGCCCTAGGTTTCCTTTGGCTTGTGTCCTCATTTGGATCATTGTATTCAATCCTCAAAAGCAAATTTGTCCTTCAATCCTCTTATCTTCCATAATTAGCTCAAGCCCCTCCCTGGTTGATCAACTCCACACTCTTGACCTAATTCTAGATCCACTTGGTCCTTTGTGGTCTTGCAACTTTACAACTCTAATTTCACAAAGATCACATAAAGGCCAATTCTCCATAAGGAATTTCGAGTCTAGGAGACCTCTTGACAAGATATATTCCCAAACCCTCGCCTCAAGAGTCCTCTTAACCCTTCCTAGAGAGCATATCACCTTGATTTTCAAGCAAGAAAGCTATATAATTGAGTCTCTCTTGTGAATAGGTGCTCGAAATCACTCCTTATCCTCTTACCAATCCATTCATCTGGTGATTCCCCTTACATCGGGTCTCCTCCCATCGGTGAAAGTTTGTAAAGAGCAGGGAGCCTTAGTAGAGGAGACAGTGGGCTATCGCTACATTGTTGCCCCTCAACCTAGTAGTTGCTCTATAGGATCCCCTCCTAGGACCCCTGCTAGTTTGAGCGGTAACAAGTCACATACATCATCAATACATCAACTACTTGTTCTTCTGTGGAGATATAGTTGTAGCTACAAGGCTCCTTTCTCACGTTACATCATACCTAGGTTTCAACTTTTCTGAATGTCAAACATTTTATGAAGCCAAATTCTTTCACACTCTATCTTCATGAGAAGGTTTTTCGGCTACTCATAGCACTATAACATATCAAACTTCGATCTTTCTGGATCTTGTCAATCATCAAACAACTTTATCATCAAATGGTCCATTTGTCATCTTCAAGGAGCTAAACTTCCTCACAACTATTAGTATACATCAAACTACTCCTTCCTTCATAGTCTTTTATCTGCTTAGTCAAGCTTTACATAGAACTTGCCTTGACCTGTGACCTTGGTTAGAAGACTTATGAAAGAACAGGGAGACAAAACATAAAGACAATAGCATTAGTAATAATCAAGATGTTAAATACTTATCTCTGAAGGAAGGTTGACTCCTTCTTACTTTTGGACCCCTTTCCATCTAATCTTGTCGTCACATCATCATGATATAATACCTGTCATTATTAAGAACTAGGTTCCTTTTCCTTTCACAACAGAAACAATCAGTAAGGGTTTCTACTTCTAGGGTTTCTTGCTTTTATTCCATACTTTGCTAGGGTTTACAAACCCTAGATGCCAAGATGTGTCACTTTCAAATTGTAGAGTTCTACAACCACACAAGAAAGATAGTAGCTAAACCATAGATTTTTAATGTCTTCAAGATCTGTCACAAAAGGAATTGCAAATTCTATGTAAACCCTAGAAAATTCATAGTTATCAAGGCTTGTCATCCAAACATTGCAAAAATTACTAGCATGTTGCAAAACCCTAATGATATTGTCATGTCTTTTATCCATTTCATTATATTACAAGACCTAGTCTTCATATGCTACATAACATGTCATTGTCTCTAATATTTATGCAGAGCATTTTCACAGTCATCATCAGGACTATATAGGTCAGAAATTATACGTACCTCTTTGAATTTTACCTGTCCTTCTTTCCAGAGATCTAGTCTTGATCGTTAAGCTAACATTTATCAACTTCATTCAAAGGAGACAACATCATTTCTTCCAAACTTCAAGTCAACTTCGTTGACGTCACTCTTTCTTCTATTATGTATAGGGAGGAGATCTAAATATCGTGACTGCCTCAAGTACCATCCATAGAGCTTTAACGCTTCGTTCTTCAAGCTAGGATATGAATCAAGTCATTATACTTCTAGATTTCTCGTCCACTTTAGAGATGACCCACCCTTTTGTCCATCGACCATTACTGTATGATGTCATCCATCACTGTTTGCAATACAGTATTATCACATGACAGTCACTACCATATCAAGGTTATTGTCATGCCTTTGTCACACAAATTATAGTCTCATTGTCATCGTGGATCACAATTTTACTGTCAATCCAGGTCACTGTTATGTCATATAAGATCATTTGTGCAACTATCATAGGACATGGTTATTATAATTCTTCCTAGTCATATAAACCATGGTCACTGCGCATGCAGATTATAGTCATCCCTCACTATTGTATAGATCAATGTCAAGTTTCCAAGTCAATCAAGTTACTATCACATGCCTCCAAGTCGTTGTCATATAAATAATTGTTCATACTTCAAGATTGCAAGCCACAGAGTCATAGAGACAATGCAAACCTCGAGCCTCACAGGGATATGTATGCGATCTACAGGCAGTTCCTATTGCATTGATGAACCTCACAAATAGGTCAGCTTTTACACAATTGCTATACATGTCAATTATATGAATATCACTACCAAGTTATCATTGCCATTGTCATCAAGAGTATTTTCTCATTGTCATCAAAGTCTCACGGTCAATGTTATACAAATCACAGTCTTAATGTCCATACGTCAAGGTATTTGTCTCACTGTAATGTAATTTATGTGGGCCACAGTATGAGCAATGCCACTATGTTGTATGTAAGTAGCCACTATATACACGTCAACACAAAGAGAGCCACGAACCACTATATACAAAGTCAACGAGATAATGTTACGTGCCACCGAGCCATTATATAGAATATACCAGTCAATGTGATGAGAGCAAGACAACGTCATAGAGAACAAGCCACATAGTTCGATGTTACAGAGAAGAGATGTCATTGTTATATGGTTCAATGCCATAGACATATAATCTACGATGCCTCTAAAAATACAACCCTTCAATGCGATCCACGAGAAAATAATCTGAACCAAGTGAGTCTGAGCCATCAACCCATTCATAAATTCCATACGCGAGCCTCAAAGTAATCGAGCTACAGTTTGAATGCGAGCCATACAAAGAAGATTGAGCAATAGATGCAAGCTATAGGAGATACGAGCCACAAGATTGAGCTGTAGCAAAGTTAGGATGCAAGTCACTAAGCGTTGTGTGAGTCACCATAGGTGTGATCTGAACCATAAAGAATAGAATGTGAGCCATTTGTAATTAACCAATACAAGTTACGTAAACGAGCCAAGGAAAGATAGAACTGTATCACAGAGAAATATTGCAGAGAAGGATAGATACAAAACATTGTAATATATGTGAGTTACACATAGATGGCTCACTGTAAAGCGAAACTACAAAGATAAGCCAATGCACTGTAACGTGATTTTGTATCACATGCCATCAATCATTGTAATGCGAGGCCATGATAAATCGAGCCACAGAATCAATGTAGAGTCACTATTTTGTATGGTAAGCCACATAGACATAGGTCCATGTTACATGAATAAAGTATGTGAACCACTCCATACAGATCTTCCACAGAGAATGCTTTAGAAACTTGTCACAGAGAATGCCAACAAATTGTGATCTACAGGTTTCCCTCTTAAAACCTTCGCTCTTATACCATGTTGAGAAATCAGATCAACTATAAATTAGTGTAGATTTCTCTTCTTTGATAATTGCTTGTGAATGTTCTGTGAAAATTCCTGAATCTAACACATCAAAAACCCCTACTACAATTACTGGTTTAACATCTCCTACTTGTTCTTTGCATTAACAAGTTATTTAATTACATAAACATTGATGTAAACACTATTGCAGCCTGCACATAGATACAGATCACAAACTGAAATAAACTGAGACAATAACACAAGGGACATCATTATTTTTGGACAATCGTCCTCAAAAAAACCCAATTCGGGAAAACCGATGCAGCATATAAAGGATTTGTATTATTAAGCAAATTCTTGAATACAACTAGAGTCCCAAATATGGATCACCCAACACAAAAAAATCCTGGCAAATGTACCTCTATCCGGAGACAGATATTCCAACAAATTCAACAACTGGATGATACAGATCACGAACTGAAATAAACTGAGACAATAACACAAGGGACATCGCTATTTTTGGACAATCGTCCTCAAAAAAACCCAATTCGGGAAAACCGATGCATCATATAAAGGATTTGTATTATTAAGCAAATTCTTGAATATAACTAGGGTCCCAAATATGGCTCACCCAACACAAAAAAATTCTGGCAAATGTACCTCTATCCGGAGACAGATATTCCAACAAATTCAACAACTGGATGATACAGATCACGAACTGAAATAAACTGAGACAATAACACAAGGGACATCGTTATTTTTGGACAATCGTCCTCAAAAAAACCCAATTCGGGAAAACCGATGCAGCATATAAAGGATTTGTATTATTAAGCAAATTCTTGAATACAACTAGGGTCCCAAATATGGCTCACCCAACACAAAAAAATCCTGGCAAATGTACCTCTATCCGGAGACAGATATTCCAACAAATTCAACAACTGGATGATCACACCCCACAGTGATCGAGTTGTTCCCAGTGTTGGACAGCGATGGCTGCTCCAAGCTCTGCGCTGGAACTACGACACTCATCTAGGAGCTGTGTCACCCCAACAGTGAACCTCCCTGGCTCAGAAAGTCAATTTTGTTGATCTGCTCCTTCTCTACCCCACAGAATCTTCCCAGCGCTGCCTCTAAGGGCCTGTGTCAGCCTCTACGGCCACTGTGTCAGCCTTCGGCATCACCTGCGTCAACCCCTACAGCCTCTACGTCAACCTCTCAGGGATTGCGCTGCCTCTCCCGGCGTTGTTCTGCCTCTCTGCCATGTATTCTTCAGCCTCAGACTGAAGTTCCCTTGCCGAACTGCCCCTCACTGCAACTCGTATCACTAGCTCGATTTTCTCAACACACCTCACCCGAGAAAAATCGAACTCTTTGATCTCTTCGTGTATCTCCAACTGACCCTCAAACATCCTCTTATACTTTTCCTGTTGATGAATCAACGATCATGATCTAATCTCTAATCAACAGCTAAGATTAAAACAGCTTGATCCTCGTCACTTAGAGCCTTCTCACCCATATTTTTATTAATATACATTAATATTTCTATTTTCCTAAGTTTAGACTTAGGAACCCATTAAAAATATTAATTATTTTAATAACTCCTCATCCGGGTGGAATTTCTCCAAACGATTTTTGGGTTCTAGAGATCTCAAGTGTTCTAACCCCTCCACAAAATTTCGGCGCTAGAGCACATCCGATGCTACCCAAAATCAACACTCCCTCTTAGAGAGAAATGTGCTCTAGCAATACTTCCCCATAGAAGCATTACATTGATCCACTGCATTGGTCCTCTGCGTTGTTGATGCTTGGCTTGCTGCCCTTCATCCACTACACCGCTACTTCCTCTATTGTTTCCCATGACTTTGCCACAACCACTACTACATCCATACTACAGCTCCCTCTCAAAATGCCACATCATGTTGCCCATAGCACTGCCACTACTAACCGTTGCACTGCAACTCAGTTATTGAGAAGTAAGCAATTGAAACTTCACCCAAAAACAAACATCCTGGTTAGTATGGATGCCTCGTGATCCTAAAGCTAACCTTGTTGCTAATCTGTGTTGACCCTCTACTGCTACTGCACTGCTGCAAACTGCTTTGTGCCTCTCGCACGGCTACAACATCCACTACGCTTGCTCAGAATTTAGCACTCTAGCTCTGCCATTGTCGTTCCATCACACCTCGCTCCAAGCGACACCCGTCATTTTGCTACTATCGTTAAGGGCTCCTGTAGTCGTATGTGATCCAAGAGTTTGGGCACCTCAAGGATCCTGCCTGATATGTAGTCCTCTTGACTACAACTCCATGTCGCCCCACCTCTTCTCTAAAGGCGTATGAGCACTCATGGCACAATCGTCATCCTCACCATCCTTGTTTGCTTTCGTCGGAGCAACCTTTGATTCAGAAGCTTCTCTCGTGCCCTTCTTCTTGGGGCACTGAGTGGCATAATGTCCCATCTCCCCACAGCTGAAGCATCTAACCTTGGCGATGTCCTTCTTCTTCCTCTTCTGCTGCCCCTATTGTCCCGCTAATGCGAGAGTTGCATCCTCCTCCTCCTCCTTCTTGACCTGAGTTCCCTTGCCGCTACTTCCTGCTTTGGTCAATCTCTTGAGCTCTTCTTGTCTAAGAGCTGCCTAGATCTGCTCCCAATTGGGGAGAGTCACTCTGCCCAAAATACTTTGGAAAAATGTCTCCTAGTCCTCAGTGACTACATTCAGGGCAGTCTTGACCATGAACTCAGGATCTGGTGTAGACCCCACGAAAGTCAATTGGTCGTGAATCGCTTGTAACCTGAGAAGGAAGCGATCTATCTCCTCTCCTTTCTACATCTGATATTGTCTCAGCTGATTTTCTAATAGCATCTTTCGTTGCATGGAAGAGCCTTGATCCAAGGTGGGTAGGGTCCCCCACATCTCCCTTGTTGTGTTCTTCTTAGCAATGTGTGGTACTACATGTTCTTTGACCCTGTCTAGGATCATCCACTTGGCCTTAGCCTGGGCCTCCTCGTATTTCTTCAATGGATCAGCATTGACCGGTTCAGCAACAACCTTCAAGGCATAGTCCTTGATGCGATATTTGTCTAAGATTGCCAGGATACTGGCCTTCCAGATGACAAAATTGGATGCTCTGTCCAATCTGTCAATCAACCCATTCATTGCCATCTTTACTAAACAATAGAACTAGTTCTCTTCTCCCTATCCTGCTGTCAATCTAGCAAGACTTGGATCTGGATTCCTTGGGTGCAAGAAACCCTCTAAGGAACAGCTCCTCTCTAGACTCCCTCTGAGTCTTGATCTCCCTTTCGGAAATATTTCGGCCAACTGTCGAATCGCTCCTCCACAATCCTCCTTTGCTGCTGGAACCGAGATTTTAGATTTCTTGGCTAGAAATTTGTCAAGGCAGTGATTCCCTCTACCTTGGTTCAGTCTCCTTACACATTGTTCCGCACCAACAGAAACAGCGTCCCACCAGCTCATCAAATTGAAATCCGCTCCACTGCCTTAGCCCCAGCGACTAAAGAATCTGAGCCCTTCAGGCTCTGTGCAATCACTGCGTGGGTTGGATCAGCTCCTCCTGGCCAACTACGTCAATCCTCCCTGGCTCAGAAAGATGACGTGGCTCTGTGTGAACCTGATCTACCTCCCTCTGCCTCTGCGATGGCCCTGGCGGCTAACGCAGCTACTGCGTGGGCTCCTCCCAGCTACTACATCTCCCTCAACTGGCTCAAAGTGTTGACGCAGGGACTACATGAGCCTGTGAGTCACCTTCCCTGCACTACATCACTCTTCCTTCTGCCTCTTCGGCTCTGTGACAACGTTGTCACTCGGGACAGCCACCTCTCTGCTGCAAATTCTTGGATTTCTCGATTGGTGTCTTTAGTCCCCTATGATTTGCAATCACTCTGATACCATGTGAAAATCCCTGAATCTAACACATCAGAAACCCCTACTGCAATTACTGGATTAACATCTCCTACTTGTTCTTTGCATTAAAAAGTTATTTAATTACATCAACATTGATGTAAACACTATTGCAACCTACACATACATACAGATCACGAACTGAAATAAACTGAGACATTAACACAAGGGACACTGTTATTTTTGGACAATCGTCCTCGGAAAAACCCAATTAGGGAAAACCGGTGTAGCATATCGAGGGTTTGTATTATTAAGCAAACTCTTGAATACAACTAGGGTGCCAGATATGGCTCACCCAACAGAGAAAAATCCTGACGAAAGTACATCTATCTGAGACAGATATTCTGGTAAATTCGATAACAGGATGATCAAACCCCACAGTGATCCGATTGTTCCCAATGTTGGACATCGATGGCTGCTCCAAGCCCAGCGCTGGAACTGCGTCACTCCTCTAGGAGCTGCATCACCCCAACAGTGAGCCTCCCTTGCTCAGAAAGTCGATTTTGTTGATTTGCTCCTTCTCTGCCCCATAGAATCTACCCAGCGTTGCCTCTAAGGGCCTGTGTCAGCCTCTGCATCACCTTTGTCAACCTTCTGCATCACCTACATCAACCTCTCGCGTCCCCTGCATCAGCCCCTACGGCCACTGCGTCAACCTCTCAAGGACTGCGTTGCCTCTCCCGACATTGTTCTACCTCTCTGCTATGTATTCTTCGGCCTTGGACTAAAGTTCCCTTCCCGAACTACCTCTCACTGCAACTTAGATCACTAGCACGATTTTCTCAGCACACCTCGCCCGAGAAAAATCGAACTCTTTGATCTCTTGGTGTATCTCCAACTAACCCTCAAGCCTCCTCTTATACTTTTCCTATTGATGAATCAACGACCGTGATCTAATCTCTAATCAATGGCTAAGATTAAAACAGCTCGATCCTCGTCACTTGGAACCTTCTTACCCATATTTTTATTAATACACATTAATATTTTTTTTCCTATGTTTAGACTTAGGAACCCATTAAAAATACTAATTATTTTAATAACTCCTCATTCGGGAGAAATTTTTCCAAACGATTTTTGGGTTCTGGAGATCTCATGTGTTATACCCCCTCCACAAACTTTCGGAGCTAGAGCACATCCGATGCTACCCAAAATCAACATGTTGTTGGACTTTTATTAATGTTTATTATGTCTTCTTCATCAAACAATTATCAAGCATACAAAACATGGAGATCACACGAATACAAAGAACACAAGCTATAGGCTCCAAGCAAGGGCTAAACCTAGAAAAATTATCTTATAGAATCGGATCAAAGTGAGATATCCAAGAGCCATGACCATAAAAAGACTCCAACCCTCAAGATGCCAAGTCAAGCCCTCCTTCCACATAGCAAATCCATCAGCAGCAAGAGACCAGCAACATGTACAACAAGAAACAGATCTTCAACAAGAGATTTATCAAGGCAGAACTTCCACAAATCTAACTTTAAAATAAACCATTCTTCACTTGTGAACTTTAGACTTCAACCATCCTTCCTTCTACGATATTTCAAAACCAATCATGCAAATTATGTATGTCCAAATGAGCTCTTCCACTATTTAAATTTTACACTGCCCAGAGGAGTTCGAATAGACATGTCTTTTGGGCAGAGCCGACTTGGCATCTAGAGACAATTTTGACCCAAAATTACATATTTGAAAATTCTTTTTTCAAGCTATGAATAAGCCTTTGACTTTGACCAATACAAATAATAATGAGCATGAAGAACATGCTTCAATAAAATAATAATTTGACTTGAGCATGAAACACATGCTTGAAAAAAAAAAATATTTTTCTTCTTTTTTATTTTTACACACATAATATATTCAATGACAAATAAAATAATACTTATGAAGACCGAACCTTGTTACATTTTCCAACAGAAATAAAAAGAAAAATCAACCACGGGAACAACAAAAAATTATTCCCAAACAAATCCTCCTTCACTTTATTAAGTCTGGAAAGTTAGGGTCTTGAACCACAAAGAATTCACTTTAATTAACCAATTTTCCTAAGTTAGACTTACGAACTTTTTAATTATTGGCTAATTAATTTCATTAACGCGTCTCCAAGTCTATTCTCATGAAACCTTTTCTGGGTTTTGGAGATCTTGTGCTCCTTAACCTCTTCGACATCATAGAAACTAGAACACCTTTCCATTGCTACCATAATCTGAAACTCCCTCTTAGCGAGGAAGGTGTTCTCCACTATACCCATCTGCTCCCTGAAGTAGACAAACTTAGCCCTCCCCAAGGCCTCCGTCAATATATCAGCTACCTGATGGTCTATGGGAACATGTAGCCGAATTGATCCATGTTGCACACCATCTCTGATGAAGTGGTACTGTATGTAGATATGCTACGACCTATCATGGAACACTGATTCTCAGAGAGCCTGATGCAACTCTCATTATCACAAATAGATATTGGTTGCCTCCATCTTTTGACCAAACAAACTCACTAGCAGCTTCAGAATCCAAATGGCTATAGCATGTGGCCATGCTAGCTGCCATGTATTCTGCCTCTACAGAACTCGGCGCCACGAACTTTTGCTTCCTACTACACCAATATACAAGCCCTAATCCAACATTGAAGCAGCAACCAGAGGTGCTTTTCCTGTCCACTAAACTACCTTCCCAGTCTACATCTATATAACCATATAACCCGACACCATCACCTCGAGTATACTTCAACCCATACTCGATTGTGCCACGCAAGTATGTCAAAATATGTCTCGTCATTGTCCAATGCACCCTCTTAGGTCCCACTATAAACTGACTGAGAGTGTTGACCGCGAAACAAATGTTTGTCCTAGTGTTGACCAAATACATGAGTGAACCGATGAGCTATATATACAAGCTTGGGACAACGTCCTCGCCCTCAAATGCATCTATCTTCCTTCAGTTAGTAATCATAGGTGTGGACATAGGTTTACAATCTTGCATACTAAACCTCTTCAAGATCTCTGTAGTATATCTCCCTTGACCAAGGAAGATCTCCCCATCCCTCTTCGATACCTCTAGGCCTACGAAGTAATGCATAAGTCGCAAATCCTTCACGTCAAATTTTGTTGCCAAGTTCCTCTTGCAGTCCTCTATGAACCCTTATGAACTTGTTATAAAGAGGTTATCCACATACAACACTAGGATCAATGGCTCACCCTCTACCATCATATAGTAAAGGCTGGGATCCGCATCACTCTTAAGGAATCCCATCTACTACAAGTAGTTGTCAATCAAACAATACCATGCTCTAAGAGCTTGTTTAAGCCCATACAGTGCTCTCTTTTGTCTGCACATGTGTGTGCCCCTCTCATGTGTCTCGAAGTCTTTTGGTTGTTCTATGTATACCTCCTCCTCTATCACCCCATTGAAGAAAGTTGTCTTGACGTCCATTTGGTGAATCTACCATCCCATCTGTGTTGCTAGAGATTTCACTGACTGGATGGAAGTATATCTCACCAATGGGGCAAAGGTCTCCCCATAGTCTATCCCTTCTTTCTGTGCATACCCCTTGGCTACAAACCTAGCCTTGTACTTCTCCATGCTTCCATCTACAGCGTACTTGATCTTATAGATCCACCTAGAGCCTACAACTGACCTATCCACAGGCCTAGGTACTACCTCCCATAGATCATTTGTCATGATGGAATTATACTCCTCCGCCATGGCATCCTGCCACACCTGATGTTATGCAGCCTCCTGATAGCTAGAAGGTTCAACAACCTATGCCACCAATACTTAGTACCTTCCTGGCTATCTGCACTCCCTCCTGCCCATCCTAGGAGCCCCCATACCTTGCTACGCATCCTTTGGGATCTAATGAACTTCTCTATTGGCTCAACCACAAGTGGTGGAAGGTTCAATCAGCTCCTCATCCTGCCTCTACTGCACAGTCTACTGTGAACTTGTTGGATCCCCTGCACCTGAGCTAGTGTTCGTACTAGTAATTGTACTAGAACCCTGCAACTACCACAGCTGCTAGCCTAATGGAGCTTCTACCGGCTTACTTTGATCATCTATCAGCATCTCGAGAGATCTCCTAAAGGCCTTCTCCTCCATCAACTTCACGTCCCGTCTCATCATAATCCTCCTACTGCTAGGGATGTAGATCTTGTATGCCTTTGAGGTTTCACTATACCCAACGAAGAACCCCTTCTCTACAGTCTGATCTAGTTTAGTGCATTTCTCATCTAGTACATGGCAAAATGTTATACTGCCAAAGATTCTGAAGTGACTGACTTCAAATTTCTTTCCTAAGAAAACCTCCTCTAGTGTTATCTTCCCCAATGTCCTGTGAGGAACCTTGTTCTGTATGTACACTGTTGTGCTACACGCCTCTTCCCATAGAAACTTGGGCAAGTCCCGATCACATAGCATAGCCTTTGTCGCCACAACGAAACTCCTTACTTTTCGCTCTGCTATTCCATTTTTTTGTGAATTGTATGGAGTTTCCCACTCTCCTGATGCCCTCCTTCGCACAATAATTAGTGAAGTCACTATTTGTGTACCCTCCTTTGTTATCCATGTGAAGTACCTTGATATTTTTCCATGTCAGGTTTCCCACTAGAGACTTGAACTCTTGGAACCAACTGAAGACCTCATCCTTGGTCTTCAAAAAGTAGATCCACGCCTTCCTGGAGTAGTCATCTATGAAGGTGATGAAGCGCTCGTACCCTCTAAGAGATCTGGTGGACATTGGGCCGCAAATGTTGCTGCCTTAGCATATTTCCCAAGTACGCACCCCCTGCACACATCATCATGTTATGTGCTTAAAACACTCGTCATTGCCTCCTTGAGCATCCTCAGTGCTCTATGTTGTAGATGACCCATTCTCCTCTGCCAAAATTCATTCAAGTCTCTCCCATTGCTACTGGTGTTGCTAACTAGTGACTTTGGATAATCAAGTTGCAACTTATATAACTTGTTGCTTTGAAGCCCAATCTATTTCACCTTCTTCCGATTATGGCATTTGATGAACACCCTTTTTCCTACAAAGTGGAGACATCATATCCCTTGTCTTGTAGTTCAGAGACTGAAATTAGGTTCATACCTAACCCTGGCACATGCAACACATCTGTAACATTGGTGATTGCTCCTGACTCCCTCTAAATCTCAATGGTACCTCTCCCAACTGGAGTACATTTAGTTTTGTTTCACATCTGGATATGGAAAACCATCTACACCTCCCTATAGCTAGAGAAGTAGTCTCTAACTCCTATCATGTGGGTTGACACTCCACTGTCTATTTACCAGACACCGTGTGAAGTCGAGCTAGAGAGGCATGTTATCTGAGTGAATTCATCTTCCAATATGGATGACAAATTCGTAGCACCCTAATCTCTGAATCTTTCTGCGGCCATACTGGACAATCTGAGAAACTCAAATACACTACAAAAGTCCTAGGCATAAATATTTGTGTGCTTTTCTCTTCCTTGCCTTGCGTTGATCTGCTACTGCAAAACTGTATGTTGCAAATCTTTGCGCTAGATCTTCTTTGTGAATCTATGATCTGTTCACCGGAAACCCTTTCTGACAACCACGCTACCTGTTTCTACTACTATGAGACAATTTGCACTTTTCCTCCAAACTAGACTGGAAATTGAATTGTTGCCTCTCTGCAATTCGCACTGTCTCATTGGCCTACGTAGAATTGGTTCTTTGTGCTTCAGATCTCCCTCTGAACTACACAACCCTCGATGCCTTCACTTCTAGAATCATTGATCTGATGTTTATTGCTCTGATACCATGTGATATTTCCACAATTGCAACAAACTAAATATTTATCTTATAACTATTACAGTTTATTTGTCTTCTTAATTATTATTCAACAAATAATGATAAATTCACTATTGCAATATTCACAATAAAAATGTTGTGGAATGTAAAAATTGGAACTGAGAAAATATGCACACATACACACACATTACAAATTGGCATAGTTATTTTTGGACAAATGTCGCTGGAAAAACCCCGAAGGGAAAACCAATGTAGCAGATGAGGGTTTTATTATTATCTTCAGCGATTCAAAAGTACAATGACATGCTTGCCTTTTGGCAAAACTCTGACAATCTCTACTAGAAAAATATACTAGAGACACCTTGTCTCCCTCTACAATTGATCTAGCCATTCTCTCCCTGCAACTCACACTTCCTGGTTATTCGCATTGCCTGGCTAGAAATGTGTATGATTGCCTCTAGAAAATTTGCACAGCGTCGGAATCACCTCCTTGCAAGTCGTCTTGCCTCCCTCTGCCTTTAGTTGATCAAAGCTTGCAACACAACCAGTCATCCACTCAAACAACTTTCCTTTCTTTTCTAGAGTAGTAATTGGACAACCAATCTTGGAGAAATTTTTGATAAATCTCCTATAATAACCTGCCAATCCGATGAAGGACCTAACTTCAACCGCATTTTTAGGTGTTGGCCATTCCATGATGGCCTTGATCTTTTTTGGATCCACTACTACTTCCTCTTTTGAGACAATCTGTCCCAAGTAATGGATTTGTGACTAAAAAAAGTTGCACTTACTAAAGCTTTGCATAAAGCTTACGCTCTCTTAGAAATTGTAGTATTGCGGCTAGATGCTCTTCATGTTCCTCCTTGGTCTTTGAATGAACCAGAATGTCATCAACAAAAATTATAACAAACTTATCCAAGTAAGGGCGCAGCACATTGTTCATAAAGCACATAAAAGTTGCAGGTGCATTGGTAAGCCCAAAGAGCACTACCATAAATTCATAATGCCCATACCTTGTTCTAAAGGTTGTTTTATGGATGTCCTCATCCTTTACACTAGTGTTACGAACATCTTGATAACAACCCGATTTTATCTCGAAATCACGATTTTTTGGCCTAGCCGATGTTTTTTTATTTTTACAGATATTTTGATGGTATCTTAATTTTGCCGATGTTTACCGATTTTTATGATTTTTTGGTTTTCCAAACCCTTGCCGATTTTATCCCAATGTCGATGTTTGCAACATTGCTTTATACGCACCTGATGATAGCTTGATCTCAAATCAATCATGGAGAAGACTAGAGCTCTTCTCAACTAGTCAAATAAAGCATCAATATGTGGCAATGGATACCTATTCTTGATGGTCACCTTGTTTAGTTGCCTGTAATCAATCCACAGCCTGAGTGTGCCATCCTTTTTCTTCACGAATAGAATGGGTGCTCCCCATGGAGACACACTCGGCCATATGTAGCCCTTGCCTAGCATCTTCTTGAGTTGTAGCTTCAACTCAACTGATTCAGGAGTGCTCATTCTATACGCTACTTTGGATGTTGGAGTCGCTCCTGGCACTAATTTAATAGAAAAGTCTACTTCTTGGTGAGTAGGCAAACAGGGAATTTCTTTAGGGAACACATCTGAAAATTGCTTTAAAACAATGTATTACGTCAAGATGTCACTATCATTACTCTCAATAGTGCAGTTAGCTTCAGCGTTGTTGGATATATGTACAACAAATAAAAGACATCCCTTCCTGCAAATTCTCTTGGCTTGCATGGTTGTAATTAGTCTCACAAAGGTAGGTTTCAGCTTTCCTCGCAATACTTTATGCTCTCCAGCATCATTCAACCATTCGATGATCTTCTCAAAGCAATCTACCTTCGTTTGATGCGCATATAACCAATCCAAGCCCAACAATATGCTATATGCTCCTAATGGCGGTACATTGATGTCTGCAACTGTTGGCATCCCATTTAATTCGATTGGGCAAGCCTTCACCCAATACTCCACTCTTCTTTTCCTCCATGTGGCTAATTGAACTAGACAAGACTCGTCATGTGCTTCCTTCTTTAATGCACATTTCTCAACAACAGCAGGACTGATGTAACTAAACTTTGAACCGAGATCAATCAAAACTAAAATGTTTTGGTCACAAAGCACACCTTCCATTTCTATAATTGTTGCCTGATGATTAGCTTGGCGATTATCCATTGTTGCATAGATTATGGGTACATTTTCAGCCACGTCCTTGATTGTCTCTGCTTCCTATGCGTTGTACAATCTCAAGCCATTGTGCTTGTGCTGTGGGCAATCTTTCCTAAAGTGATTTCCTCCACAAGTCTAGCACTTATGTGCACACTTCTCATAACTCTTGGCTTCCCCTTGAGTAGAACGGCCTCTGCTAGTAGCATTGGACCTCTGGTAGTTTTCTTGGTTAACAGGGTTTGCACTCGCTCCCTTGGCTGCACTTTGTCATTTTCCTTTAAACTTGGCATTGCCCTTGAATTTTCAATCTGATTTATACTCAAGCCTATGCTTAGACTGTTCGTAGCAGTGCTTCAGCTTTTGAATTGCATTTTCTAATGTCTCGGGCTCATCGAATTCAATTCTGTACCTGAAGGATTATTATAGTCCACTGACATATCATTGAATCTTCACTTTTTCTTCCTTAAGGTTGTTGAAGCATCTAGGGTATTTGAGTTATAATGAGATTCTTCTAGCAATGATAACAATTTGTGAAGTACCTTTTATTTTTCTTATTACCACAATCTTCTCTTATTATTATCAGTGTGTGTTCTCTTACTTCATCAAACAGTTACCCAAAGAAAAAAGACAAGAACATAAGATGTTGGCTCTTAGCGAAAGCAAAACCTCTCTCTCCTAGAGAGGATCTACAAGTTTCTCTTATTGAAGCTTCAATTGACAAATGCCAAACCCTAGACCCTTGACAAGAAGATCCTCCAAGCACAAGGCAAGCCTTTCCTGAGATCACTTCCTCTTGCAGCACTTCGTCCTCCTCCTTCCGGCAACTGACAACTTTACCACAGCAACCCTAGTTTGTATGCCATAGAAGAGATATAATTCTTCTCTTCCTTTGCTTGAGAGAGAGACTTCCTTAATCAAGGAGAAGACCTTGTAACTAACCTAACCGAACTCTCTTTTATTCACTGTGGTTGCAAATCTAGAACAGCAACATATGTCCTCCCTTTCTTCGCACGTGTGGAGGATACCTTCAAGAATTGAACCTCTGCATGCTCTCTCACCTTTGCTTGAGAGTCTCTTCCTTCGCTTGAGAGTCTCTTCCTTCGCTTGAGTAAGAGGCCTAATTGGCACTCTTTTTCTAGCTCAACCAAGCCTCTTCGTATCATTGTACTAGGAGGTTATTTATGACAACAAATTGAGCCTCCTCTTCACACGTGTGACTGTAATTAGGCCTGAAATATGCCTTGTGAACTCTGTCTTCTATCCCTCCTTCGTTGTAAGAGACACCTTTCTTCGCCCTTTTTCATACCCTTTTCTCTTCCTTCTTCCTCGCTGATTTCACAGGTGACTTGTTGCACTTTGGTGAGGACAAGTGACCCTATATATAGTCGTATGTCCTCCTCGTTTGGGCCGACTTAATCACTTTAGGCCGACTTTTCTTTTGAGATTCGAATTAGTCCTTTTTATAAGGCCGACATATGGAGGAGGTTTGTGATTTTGCTTGGAGTTCTTTCTTGGACTCTAATACATAAACTTGCATGGTGTAACATGCCCTTAACGGTCTTCAACATTTACGTTGACTCTTTGACTTTCCTATAGCACTTTAACACGTGCTAAACCTATGCAATGAGAAAGAAACTCATTTTTATAATTTACAAAAATAATATTTTTGTTCTTTTACAAGTACAAAGATCAAAATTACATTTATGAACACTGAACCTAGTTACACTTTCTTCAACAAAGGTAGGGAACATACCTTAGCAATTCTAAGAATTTGATGGTGTACTCATCATCTGTTATTTGAACCAGTGCGAGTTCATAGAACTCAGCGTTATCGTGTAAGTACCTCTCACATAGATACTTATTCCTAAAATACTTCTCAAACTCCTTCCAAGACAACTTCTTCCCTTATGCCCTTTACATTTTTCAGGTCTTCCCACCAGATATCAGCCTTGCCCTTTACGCTGAAAGTTGCTACCTTCGCTTTCATGTTCTTTAAATAATCACGGATTCGAAAGAACTTCTTCATTCCCAGTAGCCATGCTTTAGCATCCTCTGATTTCCTCATTTCACCATCAACGGTAGGATGCTTAGCCTTCTTAAACTCCTCTGGTAGATGCTCCCTTTCCCTTCTTTCCTCATGGTGATGATGATGGCGATGACGATATGGCCTTATGTGAGTGTCCTCATATTGTTGCTCAAGGGTGCTTGACTTCCTTTTAGGAGTACTTAAAAGAGTACCTCCTTTAATAGTGTCTTCACTTGACAATTTGTTCCTCTTTCTAGATCTGCTCTCATTTGGCCCATTGGTTCTTTCTTCTTGTCCCAAAGGGCTTTGCATGTCCCGATGGCTAATTCCCGTCTCATGTTTCCTTTGCCTTTGCAGTTCTAATAGGCTTTAAAGTATGAGCGCATTGACTTCTACTTGTTTCTCTTGTGCTCTTACAAGTCTCTCATTGTCAACGTTACAACTCCTTTTTTCTACTCTTAGGCTCCTCAACGTTTCCATCCAATCAAGAGAGTTTGCCCCTCTCGTTGTCCAATTGATCTTTCCTCTTCATTTGTCCTTCCTTCTTCATATCCCTGCTATGATTGATCGGAGCTATACTGCACCATTTTACTATTCATTCCTTGGTCTGTTTGTTCTATGTTGTACCATCCTTTGCTATTCACATGGTCTTTAACCTACATCCCTCTGGGCCTCAGTGTCTTTTATGTGTTGTCACACACACACACATAACTATTATACTTTAACAATCTTAATGCATAATAAACACTATCACCTTGGTTTGCTAATGCAAATTTGTTGGTGTAAAGCTAGCTTCAACATTTCACCCCAATTAGTGCATTAGTATTAATAAAATCATATACATTGTTACGGCCATACTTCATGCATATAAAAACATACCAAACCATACACAGTCAATCCATAACAACAATTGGGTCTCTAGCACCTATCACGAGGCTTTACAGCCTCACTGGATCTTTTAAGATCCAATGTTGGACCTTTGCTTGTTAGTCTACGATGGAGTGCTTCCAATTCGAGTGTTGTACCCAGAAGCTATGATACCACTCTATAACATGCCCCCAACTAACTCTAGCCCAAACAAAGGGTAGAGGTAGGTAGTTACTAGACTGACACAACTCCCATAGTCACATCATGCAAAAGGGGTCTATTGCCAGACAATCTAGGAGGGGTGCCAAAAGGAAAACTACTAGACCACATGACAACAATGGGACAAGGACCCATTGTCACCTTAGTCAATGTCCCCTGCTCTTTATGGACTTTCACTGATGGGAGGAGTCCCGATATGAAGGAAAACACTAAAATAATAAGATCAATGGCTAAAGTATGGTGTGATTTATGAAGCCCATTCAAAGCAGAGGCCCAAATAATGGCTTGTTTGCTTTAAAAGCAAGACAAGGGCCCTCCAAGAAAGACTTATAAGGAGGAGGCCTAAACCTAGGGGGAAAGGGATACTCAATGTAAGGGATACACCTAGATTAAGGCTTCCTAAGTGATTAAGAGGACCTCTCCTAGGGAATTGTGAGAGTAATTATACAAAGATGGGACCACAAGAGAGAGGCCAAGGGGATCCAAACAAGGCATAGGGTTTGTAAAATCAAGGACAATTAGATACCTAGGTCAAGCAAGCATGATAGGGGTCAAAAGAATGATTAACTTCCAATGAGTTTTAAAAGCAAATGACCCAAGGAAGGCCACTAACTAAGAAATCCTAAGGGCAGAAATGATGTAAGAGCTAGAGCCCGAGTTTTCTCCAAATCTTGCCACGGGATTTACTTCAAATTTTGAGAACACTTAGAGGAAATGTTGAATTTTCTAAGTCTATTCGTTAGAAAATTAATCTGTATTCTGTTGGTTTATTTCTTCTACTTGTAAATTCTGAACAAGTTATTTATACATTTAAATACCAAAATAAATGTAATACAGTCACACAAACACACAAGTGACACCGTTATTTTTGGACAAATGTCCCCGGAAAAACCCAATGCGGGAAAACTGGTGCAACTATTCTGAGGGTTTATTATTATACAGTATTTCCTTGAGTACAATTGGGTGCCTAACCGGCTCACCCGACAGAGAAAAAATACACGGCAGCAATACCTCTATATTCGGAAATAGGTATTCAGAAAACCTGTCCCACGAAACCCTCTCCGACGACTCTGAAGCTCAGCGCTAGCCCTTCTGGCCTCTGCGTCAGCCTCCTGCTGACTTGCATCAGCCCCAGGACCCTTTGCGTCAGTCCTCTGAGGCACTGCGCAGCCTCTGGGACCCTCTGAATCACTCCAACAGCCTCTGCGTGGATGACGTGGTCCTTCTTGCGTATGCGTTGTCTCTATTGGGCTCTGTGTAGCCTGAATTGGTTGCTACTCTCGCTCTCTTTGTTTCTGCGCTGGTCTCTCAGTACTATCTTTGCCTCTCTGTCCAGTACTCATTGCACCTCACTGCTGATCACTAATTCACTTTTGCTTAGCAACCTCGCTCTAGAAAAATGAATGACTGATCACTCTAGTGCGTTCTCCAACTAACCCTAAAGCCTCCTCTTATACTTTTCTTGTTGGTCCTTCAACAGTTGAGATTAAATCTCTAATCAACAGCTAAGATTAGATTTGGCTTGATCCATGACTTTCGGAACCTTCTAACACAGGTTTATATTAATACTCACTAATATTTTATTTTTCTTAAGTTTAGACTTAAGAACTCCATCTAAAATATTAATTATTTTAATATCGCCCAAACCGTGTATAATTTGTCCAAACCATTTTAGGGTCTTGGAGATCTCATGTGCTTTAGCCTCTCCACCAATTTTTCATGGCTAGAGCACATACGATGCTACCATAAATCAACACTCCCTCTTAGCGAGGATTGTGCTCTAGTAATACTCCTCACTAAGCATCACCCTGATTATCTGGCACCGGTCTCTGTGCTGATGCTAGGCCTCCCCCCCAACATCCTCTACACTGTTGCATCCTGTACTGTTGTCCATGGCCCATCCACTGCCACTGTTGCATCCGTATGACAACTCCCTCTGCATCCGTGTTGTTGCTGGTCCATCCTCCCAACACTGCATCTACACTGCATCCCCCTCTCATCATGTTGCATTGTGCTACAGCACTACGACTCAATTACTGAGAAGTAACTAATCCACCCAACTACTAACATCCCTGTCAAGCTAGAAACACTCTCGATCTTGAAGCTCTCTCTGCCGCTAACAAGTGCTCCCTCTACTGACCTCTGCGCTGCTGCAACAACTCCTTGCATCTCTTACTGTTGCAAACCTCTTTATGCCATCTTGCACCGTTGCAACACTCTCATGCCTCTCGCACTGTCGCAACCTGCTAGCCTCGCGCTGCCTGGGGACTCCTACACTATAGCACTCTCTATCGCTTCATCCACACCCGTCTCTACCTACATCCACTAGTCCTGCTACTCCTCTTCGAGTCTCCCGTAGCAAGGTATAATCCAAGAGGTTGGGTACCTCGATCCTGCCCCTCATCGCCTGTAGTCTTCCTGACTAGGTTGGGTACCTCAAGGATCCTGCCCCTCATCGCCTATAGTCTTCCTGACTACAACTCGATATCTCCCCACTTCTTCTCAAGTGGCACATGAGCACTCATGGCACAATCATCATCCTCCTCGACTTCTTTCTCCACCTTCACTAGCATTGCCTTCGAGTCAGAAGCCTCTCCCTTATTCTTCTTCCTCAGACACTGGTTCGCATAGTGACCCAGTTCCCCACAATGGAAGCACTTGACCTTGGAGAGGTCCTTCTTCTTCCTCTTCTCCTACTTTCCCGCAGATGCCAGAGCCGCATCCTCTTCCTCTTCCTTCTTGATCCTAACCCCTTGGCTGCTACTCCCCGTCTTGGTCAGTCTTTTGATCTCTTCTTGCCAAAGAGCCGCCCACAGTTCTTCCCAATCTGGAAGATTTTCCCTGTCCAGTATGCTCTGGACAAATGTCTCCCACTCCTTAGAAACTGTGTTAAGTGAGGTCCTCACCATCAACTCTAGATCCGGCGTGGCCCCTATGGAAGTCAGTTGGTCCCAAATCTCCTTCAACCAACCGAGGAAGAGATCTATCTGCTCCCCCTTCTGCATCTGGTATGACCTTAGCTAATTCTCAAGGAGCATCTTCCTTTGCACACAAGTATGCTGGTACAATGTCTTCAAAGTATCCCACATCTCCTTTGTCATTTCCTTCTTGGCAATATGTTGGACCACATGATCCTTGACCCCATCAAGGATGATGCACTTAGCCTTAGCCATTGCATCTTCGTACCTTTCATTAGTTACCGAGTCAACTGGGATAGCCATTACTCTCAAGGCGAAGCCCTCGATACGATGTTTGTCTAGAATGGACAAGATCCTGGCCTTCCAGACCACAAAGTTGGACACTCTGTCCAGCCTGTCCTAATCTCTCAGCCCATTCACGGCCATCTCTCTACTCTTCTTTGCCAACTCCTCCAAGTCTCTCTACTCCCCGCCTAGAAGTTCTCGATTCGACTCTTGTTGATCTCTCTACTTCTCGTCTGGAAGTTCTCGGTTCGACTCCTCCAAGTCTCTCTACTTCTCGTCTAGAAGTTCACTGCTGGACTCCCTCTGAGTCCCGATTTCCCTCCTGGAAATCCTTGTGCCAACCATCAAGTTGCCCCTCTCCGATCGTCTGTGCAACTGCAACACTGATCCGGATTCTTTGGCTAGAAATCTGCCTTGGCAGCAACTCCCTCTACCTTGGTTTTGCCCCATTAGGTATTGTTCTGACCACAATACCCCACTAGCTTCACTCTCGCAAACTACCCACAGCTTCCTTTGCCCCAACGACTGAAGGATTGAGCCTCTTGGCTCTGCGCAATCCCAGCACCGGCAAAACAGCTCACTCAACCAACTACGTCAGCCCTCCTGGGCTCTGCATTGGCCTCTCTCAGGCCCAAACTAATGACGCAGTCCCTCTACGTCAATCCTTCCTTTGCCGCTTCTGCAAGGATCAGCTACTGTCACTCGGCACAGTTGATTCTGCTGCAAATACTCTGCTCAGCTAATGCCTTCAGCCTTCCTATGATCTAACACCGTTATTTTTGAACAAATGTCCTCGGAAAAACCCAATGCGGGAAAACTAGTGCAGCTATTCTAAGGGTTTATTATTATGCAGTATCTCCTTGAGTACAATTGGGTGCCTAACCGGCTCACCCGACAGGGAAAAAATACATAGCAGCAATACCTCTATTTTCGGAAATAGATATCAGAAAACCTGTCCATGAACCCTCTTCGGCGACTCTGAAGCTCAGCGCTGGCCCTTCTGGCCTCTACGTCAGCCTCCTGCTGACCTGCGTCTGCCCTCTTAGGCACTGCGCAACCTCTGGGACCCTCTACGTCACTCCAGCAGCCTCTGCGTGCATGACGCAGTCCGTCTGGCCTCTGCGATGTCTCTGTTGGGCTTTGTGTAGCCTAAACTGGTTGTTGCTCCCGATCTCTCTGCTTCTGCGTTGGTCTCTCAGTATTGTCTCTGCCTCTCTGTCCAATACTCACTGCCCCTCGCTGCTGATCACTGATTCACTTTTGCTTAGCAACACCGCTCTAGCAAAATGAATGACTAATCTCTCTGGTGTGTTCTCCAATTGACCTTCAAGCCTCCTCTTATACTTTTCTCATTGGTCCTTCAACAGTCGAGATTAAATCTCTAATCAACGACTCATATTAGATTTGGCTTGATCCATGACTTTTGGAACCTTCTAACACAGTTTTATATTAACACCCATTAATATTTTATTTTTCCTAAGTTTAGACTTAGGAACTCCATTAAAAATATTAATTATTTTAATATCTCTCAAACCGGGTACAATCTGTCCAAACCATTTTTGGGTCTTGGAGATCTCATGAGCTTTAGCCTCTCCACTAATTTTCATAGCTAGAGCACATCTGATGCTACCCCAAATCAACAGGAAACCCCAGCGCAACACCTTGCCAACTTGCTCTTCAAGATGACCACCCTAATGCATTTTGCACTAGGCCCTAGTTGGCCTTCTAGGGTTAGGGAAAAAAATAAGAAAATTCAAAGGAAAGGGCTTAAGGTTGATCAACTAGGATTAGGACCCAGTGCCTTGACAATTGGGAGAAATGCAGTCAAGATGACCTTGATGAAGGAACTTCACTCTATCAAGGAGTCTTATGCAGCGTTTCGCTAACCCTAATGAGGCAGCTACCCAGCAACAAAGGAAATTATACTTCGTTTTAGCAAGAGATGATGGAATTTTAAGGTTTGTGAGACAACACAAGCCTCTAGGAACATTCATTCACCATGTCTTAACATGTCAATGCATTCAATACTTCAAAATCCCAGTGTTTTCATAAATTCGCAATTTAATTAGGGCACACTAAGATTGTGACAAGGCATTCCATACATTAATCATGTAACAAAGTAATGAAATATCATCAAAATAACACTTACAAGAGAAAGTGAATATATCCATCCATCATATTTGCAATTAGAGGAAGCTCCAAGACAAGAATAGGGAAAATCTAAACATCAAAATGCATCAACAACTTCCAATTTCATCCATCAATTGCAAGTCCAAATTCTTTTACAAGAGAAAAGCCCAATCCAAATGATGATGAGATACAAATGAGGCTCATCATCTATTTATATAAGTCAAAAGGAGTTTGATTTAGTCTAATTAGCCTAATGAGCCCCTAAAATAACTTTAAAATCCATAATAACAAATATATTGGTGACAAGCCCACCAAATAGCTCATAAGTACAAAAGAAGCTGAAATGATAAAGTACTGGTGCAAAGGGCCATTAGAAGGCCAAATAAAGTCCTCCATGTGGCAAGATGAAGAGGAGGGCCCTCAAAGTGATGCCTAAGAAGGTGGCCCCTTGATTTCTAAGCAAAACATATGTGGTGCCCCCATGTGGCTGTGGGGCACAATCACTGGTCTCGTGGGTCTCCAACTAGATCAAACATGTCAATGCTCAATCAATAAGGACTAGAATCATGATACAAGCCCTCCCATGTCTCTACAAGTGAAATAAAATCATGCTTGGGCTCTGGATCAACTGCCAAGTGTATGGTGCAATTATGTGGTCGATTGGGCAATGTGGTCCAAGTGCATCATCATCTTTGTATGACTGGGGCACGAACAAGAAATATGTGGTGTTGAAGAAGCCCATGGCATGGAAAACAATGCTCTGTTGTGGAGGAGGCCCATGGCTCTCAATGCTCACACTACAAGTGTCATCATGACCCTCTAGAGGGCTTGGATCCCGTATAGGGAGGCCAAGCCCAAGATGAAGACCCACCTGCAATCCTGTATAAGATCCAATGTGTCTCCTTACTTTCCAGCACAATAATCCATTAGTGCAATTGAGTAAATGAGCTTCCAAATCAAAGGAAAAAGTGGACACTTCATAGCGGCATGCCCTTCCAAATGGGCTTTAGAGTGTACAAGTGTTTCCGTACTCAAGAAGAGACGTTAATCAAGGACCTTATTAGGTTGTTTCAACCTTTAAGGGAGTGACAGGTCCATGGTACATCCATCAAATGGCAGCTCTCATGTGAAACAATAGTGGAACAGAGTGGGGCAACAGGGGAGGCACCAAGCCACATGTCATGGTACAAGGGTAGCTACAATGAGGGAAGCCCACACATGGGTGTATAAATGTAGGAGGGAGCAATTGTGATACATTGAGTTACCCGGCCTTTGTTTTTCCACCCTTCTTCATATGCCTTTTACCTTTTTATTGATTTTTCTTTCTTTTAACTACTCGGGACTCCAGGGGATGAGAGCATGATGTGTATGATAAAGTAGTGATTACGCCCCTAAGGTTGGGCAATTCATCGTTCACCAGGCGTTGGAGCAATCATCGGTTCCTCAATGATGTATGGGGCATTCATAGGGGGCCTAAGAACCGAGGTGATAGCCATAATGATAAGAGGTAAAGCTCATGTTTGGCTTTTTCCCACACGCTAAATTCTTATGTGCCAACCATCTTTTGCATTTTATGGTACATTTTCTGTTGTAAGTGGCCAAATTATGCTTTTACTTTCTTTTTAGCTGCATCAACCTCTAAGGTATTGTTCCAGGCTCGACCCAAAGAGTGGACAAGGGGAGGGGGATGTTAACTCCTTATGGACCCAATGGACAAATGCGGCCCCGGATGAGAAAAATGTGAAAAGGGGTTATAATGACTGGAGGGGAGAGAGATATATGGTGTCGGGAAGCGTGACCATGCAACCAAAATTAGAGTTTCCCACGTAGTGCCACTTCTAAAGCTAGCAGCGAATAGAGGAGATCCCACTAAACTAGGATACAAGATTCACCAATAAGTTGGGACAAGGGAACAAGAGTACAAACCAAACACATTCTTTTTGCCAAATTCCCCCCACTAATCCATGTCCAAATGTGTCCAAGAAAAGCAAGCAAATATATCTAACTACATAATGAAAGCCATACCTTTGGGGTTGGAAGGCCCACCTTCAAAGATATGATCATAACAAATGGACGAGGGCACATAATAGTTGGCTCAAGTGGTGGAGAATGGTGGCACATTGAGCTATCTGGTCACTGCAAGAGGTTGTTGGTTGTCGGCTGAAGACATATCTAGGAAAAAAATTCTCCTAAAAATTCTCATGTGGGTATCACCAACTAGTGGTGGGTAACAAGTTCTAAATTTTTCGACCTTTTCAACCATCTCAGAACTTAAATTGGTTAACATTGTTGTGTTCATCTTGTCGAGACCTTTCCAATAATAGACACTTTACTCCAATCTGACACCTGAATCGGAAGATATGGCCATCTGAAGACTAGCCATTCAGTTAGTGCGACTTCACCAACCTACCACGTGGTGCCCACATTGCTATCTCAATCGGCCTCTCACCACCACATGGCAATGTTACGTTAGTTGTCGACCTGTTCATATTGGTCAAGTAATAACCCCACTATACAATAAACGTGACCCAATCCATAACACATATACGCCATAAGAGAAGTATATGAGTGTGGGCCCCATGAAGGCCACGTCACCCAGCTACATAAAATACAGAGCAAGTTACCGTCTTGCTCCCCACCGAAACAACCAGGGACATCATTTCGGATACGTGGCTATGTAAAATCTACATTATGGCTTAACCTCCCCTTTGACCAGCAAGCGAACTCGTTCATGCGACACGACACTCGTCCCCACAAAATGGGCCCAACATGCCAAGCCACCCCGGAACTTGTATCTCGGCAAGTTCTACCCTACACTCTGCTCATAATCTCCAAGAAATGGGATCTGGGGTGATGTCACCAGACCTAAGTGTCGGGGTGACGTTAAACTCCAACTTCCTCCACGTGGACAAGGTCCCACGTAACTTTTGACCCCTGCATTTTAAGGTCTTCCCCATAGTTGTGGGGGAGCGCCCCCCCCCCCCCATCGAACCCGCTCCAGAAGCGCGCTCCGGGCGAGAGCGGCTCCAGAGCGCCTCGGGAACGTGCTCCCGAAATCGCTCCCGGACGGGAGCGATTTTCGGGAGCGCGATTCCCGAAAAAAATTCCGCTTGCTGCCATTTTTGGGAGCGACTTAGGGAGCAGTCGCTCCCGGAGCGCTTTTTTAAGCCCGGGAGCGATCGAGGAGCGATCGCTCCCGAGCATTAAAAAATCGCTCCGAGAGCGATTCGAACCGCGCCGGGAGCGGTTCGGCGGAAAAAAATTCCGCGGACCCCAAAAAAAATTAAATTTAAAAAAATATATATATATATGTTTTAAAAGCCCAAAGGGCATAAAAAAATTTCATTATCAAACATTGAGCTTGGCTGAGGAGCAAGGAGCAAGTGCTGAAGAGTGAGAAGCGAGGAGCAAGGAGCGAGGAGCAAGCCTGCAGAGGTAAGTAGCTTAGTTATTTAGCTAATCTAGCTAATTTAATTTAGTTAGATAGTAATTTAGTCAATTTAATTTAGTTTATTGAGTTTTAAAATTATGAATTTGAATTAAATTAATAAATTAAGTTAATTAATCCCAATAAATTAAATTAATTTGCAGATTGTTGAATCAAAACCCTACAAACATCAAACACCATGGACCTGACTATATTTCTGGGCATTTTCCTCTTCCTGGTCCCTTTTATGATTATTATGGTGCTGGATAGTAGGAAACGGAGGGGGCAAATTGAAGAGGGGGATGAAGAAGCTGGAGAAAGTCAAATTGGTGAAAACCTCGGTGAGGAGGAGCTGGAGGAGGGTGAACAGGACCCTCAAAAAACTAAACAAGACCAAACCCCATTGTGGAAATATGTTCACAGGGCTAAAACAGGGAGAGGGGGTGGAACCACTAAATTTCATTGGCCCCATTGCAACACTGATTACACAGGTTCATACACCCGTGCTAGAAGACACCTCTGCGGGAAAAGGCCATGGGATGGAGACAAACAAATAGGAATCAAACTTGTGCAACGGTGTCAACAGCGGATAGAGCCAAATACATAAGGGAGGAGGAGGAAGCCCAATACAAATCAAAAAAATCAAGGGGTTTCTTTGAACCAAGCTCACAATCACAAAGAACTCCTTCAGCATCCTCCCAAGGCAGTGGATATGGAGGCTCAGGGTCATCATCTTTAAGGCGTAGAACCATATCAGATTTCCTTGATGAGGGGTGTAGGAATGATGTGGATTCAAAGGTTTACAGGTTTCTCTATGCATGTGGGATACCATTCAATGTTCTTCGCTCCCCTTATTGGCACGAAATGGTTTCGGCCATAAATGATGCCCCTAAAGGATACAAGAGCCCTGGGTATGACAAGGCAAGAACCGTTGGCCTTGATAATGAAAAAGCAAAAATATCACATTCTTTGAATAGAATGACAAGTGCTTGGACTGAGCATGGGTGTCCATCGTATCTGATGGATGGACAAATGTAAAAGGCAAGCCATTGATAAATGTTCTTGCTGTGTCTGTTAATGGTCCAATCTTTCTAACTGCACATGATTACTCAGACAAGTTCAAGACCGCCATCAACATTGCAGAAGCATTACTTGAAACAATTGACCGTATTGGGCCATACAATGTCATCCAAGTCATCACTGATAATGCTGCTAATTGTAGGGCAGCGGGAGCAATTATTGAGGACAAATACCCCAATATATTTTGGTCTGGATGTTTGGTTCACACATTGAACCTTCTGTTGCATGATATTGTCAAGAACAAAAATGAACAATACCAATGGATTGGTGATTTGTACAAAAAAGGCAAAAAAATGATAAAATTTATTACAAATCATAGCAATACCCATGGCCTTTTCCGCAGTCACTCGAGATTGGAGTTGTTGAAGATTGCGAAGACGAGATTTGGTAGCTATTACCTCACCTTCAAGCGCCTTTTGAAGGTAAGAGAGTCAATGGCTAGCATGGTATCAAGTCCACATTGGCAGGTATTGAAGGAAAGGGTTACAAATGCAGCTGACAGGGGAGGTTTTGAAATGGTGGAGGAGGCCGCTCTTGATGGTCAATTTTGGACAAGTGTGAGGCAAGTTTTGGATTTCACCAAGCCCATTTATCACATGATTCAGTTTGCAGATACAGACAAACCAGTGATTGGCGAGGTGTATGAGCAGATGGAAACCATGTTGAGGCAAATAAAAGATATTGTTCATAACAGAGATCCCGACTTGTACAAAGTGATTCACGATTGTGTGTGTGAACGGTGGAATAGACTTAATCTTCCACTACATTGCTTGGCATATATCCTTACGCCAAAATACTACTCTACGTCTTGGTTGGGCCAACCTGCAGCAGGGGGTGGTGTTAGGACCAAACCCCATTTAGATCCAGAGGTAACTAGAGGATATTTGGAAGCATTAGAAAAATTGGTACCTGACAGGGAGGAATGTGCAACAGTGTGCCTTGAAATAGGCAGATACTTCAGTGGCATTGGTTTGTATGGTAACTTCCATGCAATGGACGACAGAGATAGATTTGATATTCTCACATGGTGGGAAACATATGGCGGGTAGGGACTTTTGCCAAAATTGGCAAAAAAATTTCTTTCACAGGTTGTAAATACTTCTTCTGCAGAGAGGTGTTGGAGCACCTACAGCTACATACATAATGTGAAAAGGAATAGTCTCAATGAAAACCGAGCAGAAAGCTTGGTTTATGTGCACTACAACTTGAGGTTGTTGAGTCATTACTGTGATCAGGCTTATGAGGATCCCACATATAAAATTTGGGACAATCACCCAGAGGATGACAATTTGGAGGATGGCATTACACATATTGAAGAACTAGAAGAGGAACTTGTAAGGGACGAAGATGATGCTTCCATGCCACCTCCACCTCCACCTCCACCATCCAGTAGCAGTGCTCGAGGTCCGAGTCTTGTTCCTTTGCTGTCGCCACCTCCATCTACACCCTCACGTGGAGCTTCTAGTTCTGGTCGTCGGTATGTGCGAGAGACTCCGAGAAGACCACCACGACCTACTTATACTCCTAGAGACTCTCGTGGCAAGGGCCACATGTAGATTTATCATTTACAGTTTACTTGTCTTTTTTAGTTTCTATTGGACTTTAGTTTTCATAACTGTTGAGTTTTGAGTCCTTGACTCTTGACTCTTGACTCTTTCATATCATAATGATATTTTTTGTAAACAATATATCACTGTGACAATGAAAATTTGAAGTTTGAAGTTGGGCCTTGGCAATTATAACTCATTGGTAATGATTGTGAATTATGAATATGATGCTTCGTGAAAGACTAAAGTTGTTTCATTTCATTTCATTATTCATGTTTCATTTTATAAATTTATAACATTTCATATCATGTTAACAGTTAAAAGTTAGGACTTAGAAATATCTAAGATATTACTTCTTGTAATGGTTAAACTTAGCTTACAAGTACCTGTACAACTTTGGTGATCAATGATGATAAATGCTATTTAATTTCAATTTTAAAAACTTGAAGTTGAAACTTTAAGATTGAATGTGATGAATCATGATTCATGAGACTCAATATGTTGCAGTTGTAATATGTGTAAAATTACTATCTCGTGGACATGGTTGATGACGATTATAATTTCTAGCTGATTGATGTGATATGGTTCAATGATCAATCTATGTTTTTTTTATGTTTTTTATGTCTAATTCATCATTCTACATGTTTTTGTTGACATATATGTATCAAAAATTTAAAAATATAAAAAATATATATATTTTTAAAAAATCGCTCCCGGATTCGCTCCCAAACCAGGAGCTTTTGAAAATGGTCGCTCCCGCTCCCAAGTAACATAGTTCCACATGGCCTACTTCTGCCACCCTCATGGTCTTAACACATCCTCCATTAGCATTGGCTATTAATTCAAATTCCTAGGATCTTCTTATACATCCCCCACGTTTTTCCTTGGATTGCGGTGGGATTTCCTTGTCCAAACAAGCCATCATTGTGGAACAAGAGCCTTCTGCATGATGGGAAAGGCAATTATGGCCTGATAGGATAACAAGTGCCTATCTATTAATTGGCAGTGCCTTTCGAATTGGCCTCTCTTCCACCCCCCAGCTTAACCCACTCTCTCCCTGTTTCGAGTTTTCCTTCATTGGCATGTAATTGCACCGTCATCTTATGTTTCATGGCTATTCAAGAGTTGAAGGATCTCAAATCTACCTTTCATCAGCAATCTAACGAGATTGAGGAGCTCAATTCCTCTCTCTGATTCCTTCAAATCCATTTCTCTAATCTGAAAGGATAGGTGGAGACAATGATGGACACTCTCATATATCAATAATTCATCCACAAGGTACCAGATGAATGTGGGGATCTCCATTCTTAACTCTGGGACCTCCAAGAAGCTCAACTGGCTGGAATTTAGAGTCATTCTCCAACACTTTGAGAAATGGAGAAATGGCCTCAACAGATTATGCAGTTCCTCTCATCCCTCCAACTCCAAGGAAATTGTAGGATAACAATACAAATTAACATCCTTCTCCACAACTTAGGTCTCGTAATTTCCATTTCAGGAATCTATTATCTAGATTACTCTGTAAATTTCCTATTTGACTACTTGTACTTTTTTATAATGGCATCTCTTAGCAGTCTCTCTGAGCCCACAGTCTTGGACTGCTATTTACCTGATGGTTCTCATGCCCTATGTAACTCTGAAGTGTCACCTCGATGCAGACTTTGCTAACACAAAAATCTTCTAGTTTTCATCCAAAAAAATGAAAATAAAAACAAATTTGAACTGGACACTCCACCCATTAGCTTTGTAAGATAGAAAAGAAAGAGCCAATGTTCGAAATATATAGGTCTCTAAATAATTAAACGTTGGAAAATTTATAATAAAATAATCCAAAAACGGGGGACATATCAAAACAAATACACAGTTCATTTCCAGAAAATTTACCACAACCATGTTAATTTTCAGAGCATCATATGCAGATTTTGCAATCAAAAACTAAACCCTAAAGGCTCGGTAGATCAAACTTTAAAATCCAATCAAACCAATATATTTGAACTACGTCAATCTGCTAACACACACTACTTAGTATAAGAACAGCATAAATATCCTACACAGAACCTCTCAAATCTACAACTGTATTCTATTACTACAAAGAAGAAATACACAGCACATAAGCTCAAATGAAAATTTGCTAACCACCACAATGGTGAGCCCCTTCTTCTCCTTCATAGACTGAGTAAGAAAGCAATACAATGAATCTAGACACATGCAAATAGTGCCCCTTATAACCGAATCAAATCCTAATCCTACTCCATCAACTGGTGCACACTCCTTGCATGGATAAGTGTGCAAGGTGAAGTGCCACTCAACTAGAAGATAAGTTGGAGCATGCAAGCATGCATCTCCTCCTTGAGATTTGTGCCCTCTACTGAGAACTAGAAACTCCTCATGCATGAGCGCCTCAGCTATCTAGGGATTTACACCCTCCTACTAACAACAGATTTGAATTCTAAGACTAACAAAAACAAACTCCAAAGATAGAAAAAAACCTATCTGATACTGGAACTACAAAATCTGAAAGAGCTCTAAACTGGAATTAATTATAGGTGGAGCATGCATGCACCATTTACAAGACTAGAGTCTATATCACTTTCGCTTGCACCCTCGTTCAACCTGTTCATCATTGTTGTATTGAAAAGCTAAAAGTGCCATCTCCGTTGCACCAACACTAGGGGAAATCACTAGCTGAGCAACAGGTACAAAATGTAACAGTCTAGCTATAGATCCGTATTCTCTTGTTAGTGACAACACTGGTATTGATCCAACCTTTTTGTGGTTAAGCTCCATGCTATGGTTCAGTCTTTATTTTTAGAATCTTGTCCTGCATTAGATTGCACTAACCCTTAACTCTTCGTGGTTCTGACTGTTTGCCTTAGTCGGGATGCCATGCAATGAGATAACAGAAAAAAAACAATTGAGAGAGGCATATTTTCAAATCCAACAGTGAGATATCAGCAAGCTATTAAAGGAACACAAAATGAATGGTCACAAGACAAACAAAGAGATGATGGCAGTTGCAATTTTCAATTCATACATTCTTGCAATTGTTAGTGCTTTGGCATGTAAAATGCAGTTCTCTTCTACATCACCAATGGTCAAATGTGTACAACCAAATCATGTTGTTCGAGCAGACAAACCAATCAAGATGTCGAAACACTGCCAAATGGGATGTACTCTGCAGAGAACAAGACAAGAAGGTTAATGGGAAATTGACAATATTAGAGGTCCCTTTGTCATATAGACATTTTTTGTTCGCAGTACTCTGGGAAATTATATCTCTAGTAAGATAGTTGAAGCTGCTATGGTAATTGCACATGTATCAAATTATTTTTGAAGGTCAAACTTAAAAGCCTAATGGTGTGCATGCATGTCGTGAGTATCACGATGAGATGCAAATGGGATCTAGAGCTGTGTGACAAAGTCTTATCAATATTTATTGTTATTTCTACTAATGGCAAAGCAATTTTTTGCCATTGCAAAAAAATCCAGGCAATTCGTTTCACATGTCTAGTATAGAGCAGAAGATGAAGACGGCATGGATGGAGCTGCTTATTCTGGGGCCAGAATGGATGCAAAATTGGCAATCAACCAAAGCCACGAATGAAGCAACAAGTTTTCCTTGGGAACTTGCCCTGGTAATGTGAAGGTTGTATCTGACAATGAACAGGAAGAAAGATTTATAAATGCCAAGGTTGATGGTTCTTGAGAATTCATTACCAACCTGCCAAAGGATGCATTAGATGTCGCCCCTCTGCTTACTATGGTAATGCCGAGCACCTTGTCAAAACTCTGCTAGAAGAAAACACAGATTTGTGCATTGTTGTACCTTATGTAGTGTAAGGAACTGCCCTTACAAGAAGCTACATGGGAAGTCCAGAAATGCTTCAACACATCACTCATTTGGAGGCCACTCAGTACCTCATGAGCCAAAGGCCAAAGCCTTAGAATAACGCCCCGCAGATGAAAAAACTGACTAATGCAGAACTTCTCTAAAGACTAATGCAAAGCTTTTCACCAGCATGGTAGAAAATTAAATCAGTAAGTGGACAGAAGTAAAAGAAAAGAGGGCAAAAGGGCAAGCGGGTTTTAGGCCGAAGCATTCTACAGTAGATCGTGGTATCATGCTGAGAAACATTATTAAAAAGGTTTGGTGGGACAAAGAAGTATTTTGCTGCTTTGTTGACTTCAAAAAGGCATTTGACATGGTCCCTAGAGATAAGTTGTATCATAAAATGGAAGAACTTAGAATTCCTTTGCATTGTAGAGTTGTTGCCCATAGGCTTTATGAAGAGGTGAAAGTCAAAATTAGAACTTCAGCAGGCATTTCAGAAAGTTTTGGAATTGACATCGGACTCAAGAAAGGTTGCCCTTTATCCTCTACACTTTTTGGTTTATATATTGATAAGTTGGAAGAGTGGCTAAATCTGCATGGTGGGATAGTGTTCAGTTGGGGGAGTTTGTGATAAAGCTTATTTTATATGTTGATGATGTTGATTTGGGGTAGTATCAGATGTGCTCTAAGCCTCAAATTTTGCAGGAAGGCTTGGGCACAATTATTCCAAAGAACCCAGAAAGAGTTTTGGGAAATTCCACCCAGAAATGATTTTATTAAAATAATTAATATTTTTAATGGGGTTCTTAAGTGTAAACTTAGAAAAATTAAAATACTAATGGATATTAATCTAATCAGGCGTGAAACTTCGAGAAAAAGCCAAGGATCAAGCCAAAACAATCTAAGCCTTTGATTATGATTTAATCTAGGTCGTTGGTTGTCCAACAGGAAGGTATAAGAAGGAGCTTGAGGGTCATTTGCAAAACACACAGAAAGATAGAGAAAATCGATTTTCTGAAGTGAGAAGTTCTCGGGAGGAAAAATCAATTAAGGAGACCTCTTGCAATTGAGGGGCAGGGATAGTAGCTTCTGGAGAGAGAGATTCTCAGCCGGAGATACATCAGTAGAGAGAGGCAGTGAGTAATCCAGAAGCCTTGACGAGAGGCTGACGCAAGGCCAAAAGAGCCACGCAGAACCAACGCAGAGGGAAAGAGAGGAGTCTGAAATCTGCAGAGGAATTCGAATTTCAGAAGTGGGGAGCCGGGGTGTAAGACCGGGAGGCAGAATCGAATTTACTGAGTAGCAGATCGACCAGCCAAAGGAGTGACGCAGCACCCAGAGAGCTTGATGCTGGGCTGATGCAGGCACTGCGCAAAGGCATCTAGAAATGCCGAGGGGCAGTCAGTTTGGGGCTGGATCAACCAAGATTTCTCAGTGATTGTGTGAGGTAAAACTCACGAAGCTTTTGCCAGTATTTCTCTCTGTAACTGAATCACCCTGTGAGGTATTCATTGATGTATTCAGAATTTTCTACTGCTTAATAATAATAAACCCTCAGAGCTGCTACACCGGTTTTCCCGCATTGAGTTTTTCCAAGGACTTTTGTCCAAAAATAACTGTCCTATGTGTTTCTATTTTCCTTGCTCGGTTTCTATGTTTTAGAATCATATTTAATTGGTGTAGGTTGCTTCAATAATTTACTTTAATGTTTCAAGAAGAAATTTGAAATAAGCTTGTAAGGTAAGTTACAATCTAGGTGAAGAAGATTCAACTGGTTGCAGTAGGATTCCTGAGACTGTTAGATTCTAGGAATTTGCACATGTTATCAGAGCTGCAGGTGAAGCAAGAAAGAACAATACCAAAGACCCAACGTTGAGCAGAAAAGGGTATTCGAGAAAGCTGCAAGAGGCAGCAGTTCGAAATCGCAGAGGGGTTTGCGCAATTCTAGCCGAAGGGCTGAAATTTCGAGGCAGTCTCTCTCCAAGTGAGTCAACGAAGAGAAGGGCTTTGAGATCGAGTTCTTGCCAGGGCAGAAGGAGCAGTGCAGAAGCCTCAGCGTGAGGAGAGTTAGAGGGACGCAATTTCTGCAAGATGAGTGTTGGGCAGAAAAGTCGTCAGAAGGAAGAAGCAAATCGCATACTGAGGGAATACTTCCTCAATGATTTCTTGCCGAGGAAATCAATATTTCTCATTTGTTGAGCAACACAGGAGCAATAGCTTACCAACTCCATTAGGAAGTGCGTAAGTCAGCCTAGGAGCTATGCAGTAGGGAGAAAGAGGAAGTTGTTCGACATTTTTCAGAGGATATGGCAACCACTGGATTGAGGGATCAGGACAGGCTGGACGAGGCTTCCAACTATACCATTTGAAGTCTAGGATGACTTTCCTTCTAGATGAGCATGCCCTCAAGAAGTATGTTGATAATGTGGTAGTTGTCTCGGTGGATGCAGATCCACTGAAGAAGTACAGAGCTGAGATGGCTAAGGTGAAGAGGATGATCTCGGAGTCAAGGATCACGTGGTGTGCCACGTTGCTAGCAAAGGAACAGCTAAGGAGATGTGAGATGCCTTGGCCACATTATATCAGGGATCTTCCGAACAATGGAAGATGTACTTAGAGCAGAAGCTAAGATCTCCTCAAATCCAGAAGGGAGAACATGTGGATTTGTTCCTCACGAAACAGAAGGAGACTCGTGATGAGTTGTCAGCTGTGAGACATACACCTCAAGATTCGGAGTTAGTGAGACTAGCTCTAAATTCCGTCTCGAATGAGTGGAAAATCTTTGTCCAAAGTATCCTGGGTAGAGCAGCATTGCCAAATTGGGACAAGATGTGGGCAGCTCTGGAACAAGAAGAGCTGAGAGGAGACCTGCTCCAGGTCAAACTTGACAGGAGTAGCAGCAGCAGTGGATCGAAGCCCAAAGTAGAGGAGGAGGATAACGCAACGCTTGCATCGAAGGGACAGCAGGGGCAAGAGAGATGCAAGAAGGACGTCTCCAAGGTGAAGTGCTTCAAATGTGGCGAGATGGGCCACTATGCACCCCAGTGTCCTTTGAAGAAAAAGGACAAGGATGAGAAACATGATCCTAAGGTTGCAGCGACAAAGATCAAACAGGAGGAGGAATTCGCCATGACAGCCAAGATACCTACAGGAGGGAGGTGGGCTGATATAGAACTGTAGTTTGATAAAGCTACAGATGGGCAGGATCCTTGAGCAACCCACCTCTTGGATCATCACCCTGCTACGAGAACCCATGATCAGTGGTAGCAAGATGGTGGAGTTTCAGTTGGTGCCTGGAATGTTAATTCGACAGATGCAATGGTTAGTAGCACCAGAATGTGAGCAGCACAGAGTAGAGAGGCAGCAGTGTGTAGAGGCACAGTGCAAAGCTTCAGTAGCATAGTGGCTTTAAAAGAGAACGTGGGACTAGCAGCAGTCAGGATTTCAACACCGAGGTGTATCAACTGGATACTTGTCTAGTTTTGGGTGTTTTTAGTTGCTTCTCTTAGCAACTGAGTTGCAGTACGGATGCAGTTTTAGCAGTGGCAGTGCTAGCAGCATAGCAGATGCAGCATTTGAGAGGAAGTTGCAATACAGATGTAGCATTGGCAATGGCAGTGTCAAAGGCAGCAGTACAGTTGCAGCAATAGCACAGTAGTTAGTGGACAGCATGTCAGACATCAACAGCGCAAAGGACGATGCTTCAGAGCCAAAGCAGTATGCAGTAGCAGCATATTATTAGAGCACACTCCTCACTAAGAGAAAGTGTTGATTTGAGGTACATCGGATGTGCTCTAAGCCTCAAATTTTGCAGGGAGGCTTGGGCACAGGTATTGCAAAGAACCCAGAGAGCGTTTTGAGCTAAGTTGCACGAAACGGGGAAACGGAAACGAGTTTCCGAAATGGGAAGCGATACGAAACGCGACCTCCCCAAATTTGAGGAAACGGGGAAACGCGAATATATATATATATACATGTATATATATTAAAAATATTTAAAAATTATTATATATATGTGCAATCATAAAGCATTATTGATACATTATAATTTATTACATTTAAACATTATGATTAAATTTATATCACATTTACTCATGAGTCATGAATGATCACATAATGAAAATAAAAATATAGGAAAATCCAAAAGCAACCATTAAAGTTTATTATATATCCAAGGGAAAAATCTCAAAATCAGCCTTTATTTATATTAGTATATGAGGCTGCAAGTACAATAAAGACTATAAGGCTGCAAGAACTATAGAGATAAAAGACTAATCCTCATCATAACAATCCTCATCAAAAATAGAAGCAGCACAATGTCTCTTTCTCTTGCTGCTGAAATCTCTTTCTCCTGCTACTGAAATCCACTTTGTTGATGCTCACTGCTCAAAACACCCTAGCTGAAACAATTGCCAGTCTCCAAGAGAAACGACTTGCTGAATAGTGTGATGAGAGAATGGGACAAACTTCTCTTTTATAAGTTTAGACAGGCTTCTAGAACCCACTAGATAGCCTAAAACAAATTATTAAAAAAAAAACAAACAAACAAACAAATGATTTTTTTGGAAACGTGGCGTTGTACGGCCGTGAAACGCGTTTCCGGCCGTACCACCCACGTTTCCGTTTCGGGAAACGAGGTGGTACGGCCGGAAACACGTTTCACGACCGTACGGTACGCGG
>APFE030216434.1:213810-239427 GCA_000404065.3 Pinus taeda
ATTTTTAATAGGGTTCCTAAGTCTAAACTTAGGAAAATTAAAATATTAATGGGTATTAATCTAATCAGGGGTGAAACTTCTAGAAAAAACCACGGATCAAGCCAAAATGATCTAAGCCTTTGATTATGATTTAATCTAGGCCGTTGGTTGTCCAACAGGAAGATATAAGAATAGGCTTAAGGGTCATTTGTAAAACACACAGAGAGATTGAGAAAATCGATTTTATGAAGTGAGAAGTTCTCAGGAGGAAAAATCGATTAAGGAGATCTCTTGCAATTGAGAAGCAGGGATGGCAACTTCCGGAGAGAGAGATTCTCAACTAGAGATACATTAGCAAAGAGAGGCAGTGAGTGATACAAAAGCCTTGACGCAGGGCCAACACAAAGGGAGAGAGAGGAGTCTGAAATCTGTAGAGGCATTTGAATTTCAGACGCAGGAGCCGGAGTGTGAGACCGGAAGGCAAAAATCAAATTTCCTGGGTAGCAGATCGACTAGCCAGAGGAGTGATGTAGCACCCAGAGAGTTTGACGTTGCGCTGACACTGGCACTGCGCAAAGGCAGCCAAAAATGTCGGGGGTAGTCAGTTTGGGGCTGGATCAGCCAGTATTTCTCTTTGTAACTGAATCACCCTGTGAGATATTCAATGATGTATTCAGAATTTGCTACTGCTTAATAATAATAAACCCTAAGAGCTACTGCATCGGTTTTCCCACATTAGGTTTTTCGAGGACTTTTGTCCAAAAATAACTGTCCTATGTGTTTCTATTTTCTTTGCTCAATTTCTATGTTTCAGAATCATATTTATGTCTCAAGAAGAAATCTAAAATACGCTTGTAATGTAAGTTACAATCTAAGTGAAGTAGATTCAGTTGGTTGCAGTAGGATTCCTAAGACTGTTACATTCTAGGAATTTTCATAGATGATCTTGTATTGATTGTTAAATCGACCCATGGATTGCAGATGCACCTATATGGCATTGAGCAGTTTTGTAAATCAATGAGGATGTAAGTCAATACTAGTAAGACCAAAATAATGATTTTCTCTAATTAAAGGAAGCAGAGCCAGCATACGTTCTTCTTTGAAGGCAACATTCTTGAAGAAGTGAATGAATACAAGTACTTCAGGATCGATTTCCAGATCGATTTCAACAACAAGCTTAATTAGGAGGACTGCAGAAAGAAGAGAATTTTAGGAGGGTGGAAGGCATTATATGCACTTCAAAACAGATGTAGATGGGCGGAGTTATGGGATTGTAAAACAATTAAAGTGCTTTTTGGACTCCTAGTTTGTCCAACGATATTATATGGGTGTGGACTATGGGTTATAGCAGCATCTCTGTTTCAAAATGGAAACAAATTGAGAAAATCCAAAAACGCTTGATCATGAGCAAGTTCAAAATAAAAAGTTTGATTCCTTATGAGATAATGTTGAATGAAACAGGAGCAGCTCCCTGTTAATTTTTGGTAGCATCAAAAGCGCTCTAGTCTTCAAAATTGGTGGAGGGGCTAAGGCACATGAGTTCTAAAGAACCCAGAAACCGTTTGGTGAAATAATTAATATTTTTAATGGAGTTCCTAAGTCTAAACTTAGGGAAAATAAAATATTAATGGGTATTAATCAAAATATGGGTGAGAATGATCTAGAAGGCAGATCAAGTCATGTTTTAATCTTAGCCGTTGATTAGAGACTTAATCTCAACCGTTGAAGACTCAACAGGGAAAGTATAAAATGGAGGTTTGGGGTTCATTTGGAAATACAACAGAGAGATTGAGGAAAGCGATTTTCTGAGGTGAGAAGTTCTCAAGAGGAAAATCAATTGGGGAGATCTTGCAGCTGAGGGGCAGTGAGAATCCAGAAGGACTTTTTGGAGAATACTGACAAAGAGGCAAAGAGAGCTTGCAAACAGGCAGCGCAATAGCTAGGAGCGTTGACACAGAAAAGTTGCCTATCACGCAGAATCTCTAACTGTCGGAACTGTCGGGAACTGTCGAAACAGCCAGGAGAGCTAACGCAGAGGCGACGTAATAGCCAAGAGAGCTGATGCAAAAAAATTGTTTGTCACACAAAATCCAAAACTGTCGGAACAGCCGAAACAGCTGGGAATTGTCGGAACTGCCGGGAACTACTGGAATAGCTAACGCAGAGGGTAGAGAAGGTGACGCAAAGCCAACGCAGAAATAGTCGAGGTTAGCCAATATTGTGCCCGATCAACTAGAATTCTACCAAGTGAAGTGAGGTAAAACTCACTCAGATTTTCCACCAGTATTTTCTCTGTAATAGATTGCTAGATGAGCATCCTAGATTTGTATTCAAATATTTCTCCTACATAATAATAAACCCTTGAAACTGTTGCACCAGTTTTCCTGCATTGGGTTTTTCTGGGGACTATTGTGTCCAAAAATAAGTGTGTCCTATGTATCTTGTTCGTTGCTCTATTTTCTGTTTCATGAGATCAAACATTTAATTTGTGTAGGCTGCAGGAGTTAATTTGCTTCAGTATTCAGAAGAATAACTTGATAATGTAATTTTGAAAATCAAGTAGGTGAAGTAGATTTAGATTTGCTGCAGTAGGGGTTCCTTTAGAGTGTAGGAATTTTCACATGGTATCAGGGCGTTGATTTTGAAACAGGAAGCGCAGATCAAGTGCCGAGCAGTGAGGCAGAAAGTTGCACTTGGCAGCACTTCAAATCCCCTTGAAGGGATTGCGCAGTCCTTGTCGAGAAGCAGATTCGAGGAAATCTCTCTCTGAGTGAGACGACAGAGAGGTACGATTTCCAGTTCATAAGTTTGCAGAAGTAGTGGGAGTGACGCAGAGCCTCAGCGCAGTGCTTGAAGGGTGCAATTTTTGCTGGGGCAGAAATCCTCTGGAAAAGAACAAAGACACGTAGAAGGGGAACTTTCTCCTCGGAGAACTTTCCACCAGAAAGTTCGAATTTCTCACTTGCTGAGCAGCTAAGCAGTGCTAAGTAGTGACTAGAGGAGTCAGTTTGACAGTTGGGTAAGATGGCATCACATGGGCTCAGAGATCATGACAAGTTGGAATGTGCTTCCAACTATGTCATATAGAAGACTGGAATCTTAGTTGTTCTGGAGGAATATGATCTCGAGGCCTACGTCAAAAGTGTTGTAGTTGTTCCCACTGACAACAATCAAAAGAAGAAGTACAAAGTCGAGCAGGGGAAGGCAAAGAGGCTCATTCTCGATGGAGTTCAATATCATGTAGTCTCACACTTGCAGGGCAAGGACACAGCCCGAAAGATGTCGGAAGCCTTGTCTTCTCTATACGAAGGCTCTTCCGAACAGCGAAAGATGTATTTAGAGCAGAAGTTGCAATGGACTCTGATGTAGAAAGGAGAAGGGGTGAATCTCTATCTTCAATGCCTTCAGGACACCAGAAACCAAATTGTTGCAGTGGGGTCCACTCCTCAGCCAACCGTGATGGTGAGGATATCCTTGAATGGAGTCTCGAATGAATGGCATGCTTTCGTCCAAAGCATACTGGGCAGAGAAAAACTACCTTCATGGGAGGAGATATGTGTGGCTCTTCAACAGGAGGAGTTAAGGAGGGACTTAGTGAAGGTCAACCTCAATGGCAACAGTGCGAGTGGCACAAAGGCGAAGGAGGAGGAGAACGCAGCTCTAGCATCAAAGGGACAGCAGAAGCCAAAGCGAAAGAAGGACATTTCGAAGGTGAAATGTTTCAATTGTGGCGAGAGGGGCCACTATGCGTCCCAGTGTCCTTTCAAGAAAAAGGACAAGGATGAGAAACATGATCCTAAGGCTGCTTCAGCAAAGATTGACGAGGATGAGTTTGCCATGAGTGCCCACGCTTCTTCATGCAGGAGATGGGGTGATATTGAGCTGTAGTCGAGAGGACTACATGTGGGCACGATCCTTGAGGAGTCCACCTCTTGGATCAATTCCTTGCTACAGGAGCCCAAGATTTAGCAGTAGCGAGATGGACTTAGTGTTAGATGATGTAGTGGATTGGTTGGAGGATAGATGCAGTAGCATGGGACCAGAGACTCATCAACGCAAAGAAAGGTTGGCAGCAGTGCAGAAGTCAACAACAGCGTAGAAGATTCAGAGGGTCAGAGACTAGTAGCAGTCAGATTCCAACATTCATTGTATTATGTCGAACACAGTTAAGTTCAGTTAATTTTCCCCGGATGTTGGTGGTAGATAGACATTTATGGCGTACGAGCAAGCGGGCAAACAGGTGGCCCATCCGTATAGCCATCTGTGCCACCGCTTGTGTGCTCTCAAGGCAAATAATGGCTCTCAGGCTGGCAACATTAACTACCTGGGAATTTCGAGACATTCCCTGCAACTCCCAAAATATGGATCAAGAGACTCCACTCAACTCCATTCAGCCCCTCAATTGTTCCTTTCCTCCTTTCGTCTCTGAACCGAGCCTCCGCACAGCTACTGGAAGACACTGCAGATTATTATGCTGCGTAGACCTTGGCAATGGTATTCACCACTCCCAATCTTTTCTTTACCATCTGCGGTCTGAGATCCCATCTCCTTCCTCTGCTACGCCTGTGAATTCAGCGGAACCCCGACTTTTTCCTCCCATGGAGCCTCTCTCCATCAACCCCATGAGATATTGTCACAGATTGAGCAGCAAGCGTGGAGGCAATCGTGGTGGTGCTCCGCACTCCGGATATCATCCCCCCTCTGCCCCTTCTTCCCCTTTAGTTTCCCAATCCCCTACCCTCTCTAATCCCAGCCCCCAAGGCAGATATCCGAACACGAGAAGCGGATGTGGAAGAATTAGCTCCAGCGGGGCTCGCACTCTGGAAGCGTCCCTCTGTACGCAGCGACCAACGCCGCCTCCCAACAAGCACACTTCCAGTTTCAAAGCACCCTGAACAAGCCAAGCATTATGATGACCATCACCGTGGATTTTAGGGAAATCTCTGCGTCCAATTCAGAACCTTCGCTCAGCAGGGATTTCAGCCAAGTTCCTTCTTTTAATTTCGAACTAGGGGAGCCAAGCTCCAGATTTCCGCCAACAGATAAGGATCTCCCCTCAAGCAGCAATCTGCGAACACTAGAAAGCGAAACCCACCGAAAGGATAAGGGCATACAACTTGAGGACAGAGCAAGTGGCGGTCATGCAGAATACATAAGTTCTGACGTCTACCGGTGGTGTCCGATAGTGGAGGAGGAACCTACAGAGGAAACCAAGCAGTAGCCCACCAGGTCACATGGCGAGCCTTAATCTGGTTTTGTTCAGCTTTGACACGTGTCTTTTGTTTCTTGCATCCTGTCCAGTCTTTTACTGTCTTATTTTCCTTCTCGGGCGTAAAATTTTGGAATTTTGTCCCCACTGGTCGATTTATAATGGACATGTCTAAATCAAGTTTTGATTTACTTAGTCTTAACTCCAATTTTTTGTAAATGGGAACTATAGCCCCTGCGTGGGCAGCTGAAACTTTTTCAATTTTGGGCCTGGACTGGTTTCCCCTTTTGGGGCAGTGTCGATTTCAAGTTTGGAAGATTAGAATGATCATTCCATTGACCCAGTACCGCTAAGGCCGATGCCTCCTTGTACATTATGCCTATATCAATAGATTAGTTTTACTTAGAAAACAAAAAAATTCAGTTAATTTTGGATGTTTTTCATTTGCTTCTCTTAGCAACTGAGTTCCAGTACGGATGCAGTGTTAGCAGTGCCAGTGCTAGCAACATAGCGGATGCAGCGTTTGAGAGGGAGCTGTAGTACAAATGCAGCAGTGGTAGTGGCAGTGTCATGGGCAGCAGTAGAGTAGTAGCAACGGTACAGTGTTGGTGGTAGCAGTAATGCAAAAAGGTGGTGCTTCAAAAACAAAGCAGCATGCAAGTGGACATTGTTGCTAAAGCACTTTCCTCGCTTAGAGGGAGTGTTAGTTTTTGGTAGCATCGGAAGTGGTCTAGCCTTGAAAATTTGTGGAGAGGCTAAGGCACATGAGTTCTAAAGAACCCATAAACCGTTTGGTGAAATTCCACCCAGATTGTATTTTATTAAAATAATTAATATTTTTAATGGAGTTCCTAAGTCTAAACTTAGGGAAATTAAAATATTCATGGGTATTAATCAAAATATGGGTGAGAATGATCTACAATGCAGATCAAGTTACGTTTTAATCTTACTCGTTGATTAGAGACTTAATTCGGTCGTTGAAGACTCGACGGGGAAAGTATATAATGGAGGCTTAGGGTTCATTTGGAAATACACACAGAGAGATTGAGGAAATTGATTTTCTGAGGTGAAAAGTTCTCAGGAGGAAAATCGATTGGTGAGATCTTGAAGCTGAGGGGTAGTGAGAATCCAAAAGGACTTTCCGGAGAATACTAAGGCGGAAAGAGCTTGCAAAGAGACAGTGCAGTAGTTGGGAGAGCTGACGCAGAAAAGTTGGATGTCACGCAGAATCCAAAACTGTCGAAATTGTCGGGAACTGCCGGAACAACCGGGAGAGATGACGCAAAGGTAGCGCAGTAGCCGGGACAGCTGACGCGGAAAAGTTGCCTGTCATGCAAAATCCAAAACTGTTGGAACAGCCGAAACTGTCGGGAACTACCGAAACTGTTGGGAATTGCCGAGAGACCTGACATAGAGGGAAGAGAAGGTGATGCAGGGTTGACGCAGAGCCGGCGCAGAAACAGCCGTGGTTAGCCAGTCTTGTGTCGGATTAGTCGGAATTCTGTCGAGTGACTAAGATAAAACTCACCAGATTTTCCGCCAGCATTTTCTCTATAAAAAATTGCTAGATGAGCATCCTAGATTTGTATTCATATATTTCTCCTGCATAATAATAAACCCTCAGAACTGTTGCACCGCTTTTCTCGCATTGTGTTTTTTTGGGGACTATTGTGTCCAAAAATAAGTGTGTCATATGTATATTGTTCTTTGCTCTATTTTCTGTTTCATGAGATCAAACATTTAATTTGTGTAGGCTGCAGAAGTAATTTGCTTCAGTATTCCGAAGGATAACTTGATAATGTAATTTAAAAATCAAGTAGGTGAAGTAGATTCGGATTTGCTACAGTAGGGGTTCCTTCGAGTCTAGGAATTTTCACACCCCCATCGAAGCAATTGCTATGGTGCATCTTATAAGGTATCTAAAAAGAATTGAGCAAATTGGAGTAGGTAGATAGTCGAAAGTTATCTTCAATGAAGGCATGAGTGAAAGAAAGAAATCATGGATGAGACAAAACAACAAATGGATGCAAAAAGGGGATATTCACCTCAATGTTTGTCCCACAAATAGTAAGGAGTTAGAGAATTTTGTTATGGAGAAGTTCCATAAGCGTATATGGGGAAAAGAGTTGGGTAGAAAGAAGAAGTATTATGTTCAGGAACTTGTGAAAATTCCACAACAGGAATCCCTACTGCAGCAAACCGATGTTACTTCTCCTACTTGTTAATCCATAAAAGTTATTTATTGTGTACTACGGCAAATATCGAAGTAATACCACTGCAGCCTTCACTTAATTAAATTATAAGCAGAAACAAGAGATTGAGCAAGAAAGAAAATAGAACACAAATGACACCATTGTTTTTGGACAAATGTCCCCGGAAAAACCCAATGTGGGAAAACCGGTGCAGCAGCTCTTAGGTTTTATATTATTAAGCAATAGTTTCTGAATACAACTATGGATGCCCTCCCAGCAATCCAGTTACAGAGAAATACAACTGGCAGAGAAGAATTGTGAGACTACCTCACTCTACTCGACAAATCCTGGTTGTTCCAACAGCTGAATCAACCATCCCCGGCTATAAATGCGCTACCCCTATGCAGTAACAGTGTGGGCCTGCGTGGAGCTTTTTGAGGCTCTGTGTCAGCTCAACTGGGAAATGTCTTGCCTTCTAGAGCAGTTTCTAGCCCTCTCGACTCAGAAATGTCAGCTCCTCTGCAAAACTCGGACTTTTGAGTGGGTGACTGAGTTGCCTCTGCGTGAGCCCTTCGGGCTTAGCGTCAAGCTCTACGTGGGCCCTTCTGGCTCAGAGTCAACCCCTCTGGTGTCTCTCTGCCTCTCTTTGTTGCATATCCTAGGCTCTGGAGAAGATACTCCAACGCAACTATCCCTACCCCTCAACTACAAGAAATCTACTCAATCATAATTTCCTCTTGTGAACTTTTCACTTCAGAAATTCGATCTCTTGATCTCTCGATGTGTTTTCCAAATGACCCTCAAGCCCCTTCTTATATATTTCTGTTGGACAACCAACGGCCTAGATTAACTCCCAATCAAAGGGTCAGATCGTTTTGGCTTGATCTTCGTCTTCTTCTAGAAGTTACACCCACAATTAGATTAATACCAATTAATATTTTAATTTTCCTAAACTTAGACTTAGGAACTCCATTAAAATTATTAATTATTTTAATTAAATTGTCTCTGGGTGGAATTTCCCAAAATGCTTTATGGGTTCTTTGGAATACATGTGCCTAAGCCTCCCTGCAAAGTTTGAGGCCTAGAGCACATTTGATGCTACGCCAAATCAACACTCCCTCTTAGCGAGGAATGTGGTACATTGTTGCATATTGCTCTGACTCTGAAGCATTGTCCTCTACACTGCTGATGTCTGACATGTTGTCCACCAACTACTGTGCTACTGTTGTAACTATACTGCTGCCTTTGACACGCCACTATCAATGCTACATCTGTACTACAGCTCCCTCTCAAATGCTGCTAGCACTGCCATTGCTAACACTGCAACTCAGTTGCTGAGAGAAGCAACTGAAAAACCTCTAAAATTACTTAATTAACTGTGTTCAGTATGATACCACGTCAATGCTAGAGCCTAACTTCTGCTAGTCTTTGCACTGACCCTTTGAATCTACTGCATTATTGTTGACCTCTTCTCTGTGCCATCTGCACTACTGCCAACTCTGCTCTGCGTTGTTCAGTCTATGGCGCTCCTAGCCATTGCAACTGTCTCCCCAACACTCCTAGGCACCAACCGATGCTAGTCCATCCTGCTATTGCAAGACTGGGCACCCGTAGCAAGGTATTGATCCTAGAGGTGGACTCCTCAAGGATCCTGCCCATTTGCAACTCTTCGAACTACAGCTCCAAATCAGCCCACCTTCCTCCTGGAGGTATCTCGGATGTCATGGTGAACTCCTCCTCTTCGATCTTTGAGGCTGCAACCTTAGGATCGTGCTTCTCATCCTTGTCCTTTTTCTTTAAAGGACACTGGGGATGTATAGTGGCCCATCTCACCACATCTGAAACACTTCACCTTTGACACATCCTTCTTTCGTCTTTATTGCCCCTGTTGTCCGTTCAATGCAAGGGTTGCATTATCCTCCTCCTCTTGGGCTTCGACCCACTGTTGTTGCTGCTTCCGTCAAGTTTGACCTTGACCAGGTCTCTCCTCAGTTCCTCCTGTTTTAGAGTTGCCCACATCTCATCCCAATTTGGCAATGTTGCTCTGCCCAGGATACTCTGAACAAAGACTTGCCACTCATCTGAGACAGAATTTAGGGCCAATCTAACTAACTCTGAATCTTGACATGTACGTCCTGCAATCGACAACTCATCACGAGTCTCCTTCAGCTTTGTGAGGAATGGATCCAAACGTTCACGCTTTGCATCTGAGCAGATCTCAGCATCTGTTCCAAGTACATCTTCCAATTCTCGGAAGATCCCCGATATAATGTGGTCAAGGCATCCCACATCTCTTTAGCAGTTGCTCTGCTAGCAACATGGCACACCACGTGATCCTTGACTCCATCCAGGATCATCCTTTTAGCCTTCGCCATCTCAACCTTGTACTTCTTTAGCGGATCTACATCCACAGGTTCAGCTACCAAGCTATCGACGTACGTCTTGAGGGCATGTTGATCTAGAAGGAAAGACATTCTAGCCTTCCAGATGACATAGTTGGATGCTTCGTCCAACCTGTCTTGATCCCTCAAGCCACTGGTTGCCATATCTACCAAAAATGTCGAAAATCTCCTCTCTACTTTTCACTGTTGCTGCTCAACCAATGAGAAAACGGACTTCTCTCTTCCTCCTTCTAAAGTTTTTCAGCCTAGCAAAACGGCATGCTGAAAATCTATGTCCCACCAACTCTCTCACGCTGAGGCTTCAACGCTGCTCTCTTTGCCCCTGCAAAAATTCGAACTGGAAGTCCTCTCCGTTGACTCACTCAGAGAGAGACTGCCTCGAAAATTTGCACTTTCGGCTTGGAACTGCGTTAGCTCTCTAGGAGTTTTGAACTACTGTCTCCTGTAGCTTTTTTTGAACTCCCTTCCTTTGCTCAACATTGGATCTATCGGCTCTGCTCTTCTTGCTTCACCTGCACTGCTCTAATACCATGTGAAAATTCCACAACAGGAATCCCTACTACAACAAACTGGTGTTACTTCTCCTATTTGTTAATCCATACATGTTATTTACTGCGTGCTAGGCAAATATCGAAGTAAATACTACTACAACCTTCACTTAATTAAATTATAATTGGAAACAAGAGACTGAGCAAGAAAGAAAATACAGCACAAATGACATCGTTGTTTTTGGATAAATGTTCCCAGAAAAACCCAATGTGGGAAAACCAATGCAGCAGCTTCGAGGGTTTTATATTATTAAGAAGTAGTTTCTGAATACAACTTTGGATGCCCTCCCGGCAATCCAATTACAGAGAAATACAACTAGCAAAGAAGAATTGTGAGATTACCTCACTCTACCTGGCAAATCTCGGCTGTTCTGGCAGATGAATCAACTGTCCCCGGCTACAACTACGTTGCCCCTGTGCAGTAACTGTGTGGAGCCCTCTGAGGCTCTGCATCAGCTCAACTGGGAAACGTCTTGCCTTCTGGAGCAGTTTCCAGCCCTCCTGGCTCAGAAATGTCAGCTTTTCTGCAAAACTCGGACTTCTGCGTGGGTGACTGAGTTACCTCTACATGAGCCCTTCTGGCTCAGCGTCAAGCTCTGCGTGGGCCCTTCTGGCTCAGGATCAACCCTTCTAGTGTCTCTCTACCTCTCTCTGCTGCATATCCTGGGCTCTGCAGAAGATACTCCAACCCAACTATCCCTGCCCCTCAACTGCAAAAAAGCTACTCGATCAGAATTTCCTCCTCAGACTTCTCACTTCAGAAATTTGATCTCTTGATCTCTCAGTGGTTTTCCAAATGACCCTTAAGCTCCTTCTTATATCTTTCTATTGGACAACCAACGTCCTAGATTAACTCCTAATCAAAGGCTCAGATCTTTTTGGCTTGATCTCCATCTTCTTCTAGAAGTTACACCCACAATTAGATTAATACCTATTAATATTTTAATTTTTTTAAGTTTAGACTTGGGCACTCCATTAAAAATATTAATTATTTTAATAAAATTGTCTCTAGGTGGAATTTCCCAAAACTCTTTATTGGTTCTTTGGAATACATGTGCCTAAGCCTCTTGCAAAGTTGGAGGCCTAGAGCACATCCGATGCTACCCCAAATCAACAGAATTCAACCCCACTTGTGATCTCCAACAAAACAAGTACATTGGAGCTAGCATTCCATGGAGAGCAAAGATTCTTATTGCTCAATTAATAACTAACTCACATCAACTTCGGTGTGAAACGAGACGGTGGAAAAGACCTAAAGAAGCTTGGAAGTTGAGAAGAACAGGTGTGTACTTTTTGCACTCCTAGGGCAGTGGAATCCGAAAGCATTTCATTTTGGAATGTGATGCTTTCAGAGACATCAGAGACAACTACGGCAGTATGTTAGCATCAATTCTCTGGCATTGTCTTTTCAGTGAGGGGACTGTTAGGAGGTTGGTTCAGCTCATCATCAATTTGAGTAAGAAAATGATTGAATTGCAAAAGACAAAAAAACGGGGAGCCTGGTAGTCCCATAGACTATTTTCAGTCTCGTGTATGTTAAAATATCATCCATTCATTCATCCTTTTTATAAGACATGCCACAGAGATACATGGACTCAAAAACCACCATCAAATGAAGTCAAATGTGTTTTTTAATGAATTTTTTTAAAAGTGCGGCTAGCTTGTTTATGCAGAATCCAAATGTGTTTTTTAATGAATTATTTTCGAAAGTATGACCAGCTTGTTTATGCAAAATAGCTGGGAAACACTAGCACTTTTGTTCAACTAAGGTTATAATATCAAGTGCTTTTTCGTCAAAGTTATCCGGAGCTTGCCCTTGGCTCCTACTGCTTATTCATAGATTTATTGAAATTGAACCTTAGTAGGTTTTCGTCAAAGTCGGCCGGAGCTTGCCCTTGGCTCCAAACCATTACTCACACATTCATTAAAATTGAAATTGAACCTTCTTGGGTGGCCAAATATGCTAATGTCTTCACCACTTAATGGCAATTATAATTGGAAGCTTAAAACCTTCATTCTGACTGTGAATTGCAACTTTAGAAATACATGTATGAAGAGCCTTTGTATATTTTCCTGATGGGACATTAGGTACATGATGCAATCCCAGTATTTCCTGTCATCGTCGTCGGCTCTAATCTAAACCACAATGGCATAAGCAAAAACAAGAATAAATACCTGGCCTGTGATTTGTTTGCCCGTGCTTCAACTGTTATTTTCTGTGCTGTTTTTTTGGTGGATAGCGATAACTGTACGAGCTCGGTGCATCTGAAACGACTAACTGAAACGTCTGACTAAAGTTCCGCAATGTCAAAAAGAGACAACAAACACTGAATACAGATACAAGTCCACGCACCTGAAGAGACTGTGTTTAGGGCGACGGACTACTGTAACTCCTACAGCTGTGTTAAGTGTGGCATTCGCCATGAAATCAGAGCGAATTGCTTCGATTGGGACTCTATGAACGCGATAAAATTATGAATATGTTTTCATTTCGTAAATATTTTTTATGTCAAAGAGGGAGGTTGAGATTTTAATCTTTGTATAGTTTAATGGTAGAGGTTAAATTCACCGAAGGTAAATTTGAAGCTGAACCAAATATTTTAAAAATAAATAAATTAAGTGTTTTTAATATTTATTAATGTATTGTTTATGGAGTTTTGGATAAATTGTGATGGGTGTTTTTTTAAGGTATTTTTTTATGTGAAGTTATTGGTTTAATTCTATGTCGTGATGAGGGTGGTATATTGGACATGATGAAGATGTAGTCTCACCAAGTTTACAAAAAAAATATTTATTAATGTATTACATATGGGCGTAAAATATATTGGAGTTTTGTTAAGGCATTCTATGGTGAAAGAGTCACCATTTTGAAATCTATTCATGCTAAGGGTTGGTGTGGCTCTCGCCGAGTTTGATCTCGCTGTGATTTTGACAATTTAGATGCTAGGTCACAACTACTTGAGCCACAAGTTAGGCGTGCTAGTGATTCCAGGACTCACATTACCTAACAAACAAAAACAAAATATTTATTAATGTATTTATTTTATTATTATTATTTAATATTTTTAGCATGGATATTTCCACAGTCAGTAAATTGTTGTTGATGATGAGGACTTTTGGAGAACTGTGTGTTACGATCTTTGTTATGTCGAAAGTTTCGGGTGAAAGGGTTCGCCCGGAATGTTGGGCATAACCAAGATCATAACACACAGTTCTCTAGAAGTCCTCATCATCAACAATTATTTTTAAATGTTTTAAAAGTATTTAAACTATCAATATTATTTTAAAATAATATCGAAGTGCATTAACTCTCAAATATTTTTGGTGAATGAGATTTAATATTATTATGTATGTATTTAGATATTATATTTTAATACAGAGTTGTTGATTTACTAAGTATTAATATTAATGATAGGTGTTGTCTAAACATGCTATGTATTGGAGTTGTTGACCAGAATCCAACAAAAAAAAATCGTCAAATCTTATTTTTTGGTTGTTGAAAATGGGTTATTTACTGCATATATGGATTCAGTGTCCTGAAAAGCCCTTAGGGCACTTGGATTGTGGAGAGTTTACAACTCAAACTTGTGATTCCAATAAATCTTTGTCAGATTTTGGACAAATTAGACTAGAAAATATGTGAGAAAATTCTCCAAAACATAGAACATATATACTACGGGTTAATATAATATTAATTATTAGTGGTGATATGAGTGAGGGTTATTCTTTATGGGTATAAAAGTTGAAATATCATATGCATGGGATCTAGGAAATGCACAAATAACAAGGAATAAGCATATGCTTTTTTACAATGTTTAATTCAAGCATGTACCATAACATTAATAACTTAATAATCATAGGAGATTCTAGGAACTAAGTTTGCCATCTAGTAGTTGGTACTTGCCTAAGGGATATTAAATTGCAGAGCATATTCAAGTGAATTAGAATTCTTGTAAATAAGATTCATTCTTCCTCTATGTATCGTATTCTTCATAAAAACAATCAAAAAGTTGATACAATAACCAATAAAGAAGCACATTTGGCCCTTGAAGCTTTGATGATCAATGGGCAAGAGAGTTATTTCCCTCTCCTAAGGATGTTGAATAAAAATTAAGATATTTAGACCATCTTAAAGGTTTGCCACATGTGGCATGCAAGCGTGAACTTAACCTCCCTTGGATCAGTCCAACATGGCCTTCCCCTATGATAATGTGGAGAAGGAGGAGGTATTGGGAAGCCTATTGTCGCAGGACATGTCATTTTGTTACTTCGTTATAAACCATGTAGTTCATTATGGATTGCATAGTGGGCTAAGGTCAAATTACAATAAGGTAGGGGCTCAAATGATAGCGAGATTGATGAGTCATTTGGTTGAAATGTGGGAAATGAGTGAGGAAAGGGGGAGACACTACGAATGGTGATTGTTGTTCGCTTTGGCATCATTAATTTAGATTGAAGCTAGAGGTTTAGTCATGCCAATGGTCTCCCGTGTGATTTTGGATGATGCTCTCTCCCCTTTGTAATTTGCTTGAGGGATAATATGATTTATGGTACTACACATATAGGTATGTTGTTGTAGGATTAAACCTTATTTTAAATTCACTTTCAATTGGAATCGATGTTGGGAGGTTTATTTTGTGGTTGTTGTTTGGCAAAGGGATGTTGTGTCTTTTGCTTCTTTTATTTTCTAGCTATCTACTACTCGGTCTGACTTTTTGGGTCGAGGCCCATAGACCGCAATGCATGCAACATTCTCAGCTCAGGTATATGATGTTGGAGATTTCTAGAAGAGAACTATGTAATAATTTAGTTCGTCCAACATTTCGAATGGTTACTCCATCCATCATCACGAACCAAAGAGCTTTTGAGTGAACAAGTGTTGAAGATCCTTTTTATAGGAGATAGAGAACCAAGTATTTGTTAGAGAATAAACATGGTCAAGGTCAAATTGTAACAAATTAGTAACAAATATTTAATCGAGAACGAATTTTGACCTAACTAATATTTAAGTAATAAAAGAATAAATAAAAATAGTAGTTTAAGTTTGAATTCGACCAAAATCACAAATAAAAATTAATTAATTTTGAAAATTATGAAATAAGAATTAATTCATAATAATTTAAGGAATAAAAACAATATTAATTAAATAAGTTAAAGATGAATTAAGAGTTAATAATCAATAATATTTGATAATTATAAATTAATATTAAAAAAGATTTTAAAATAATTCAAATAAGAATAATGTAATAAAATAGTTCAAAAACTAAAATTAACAAGAGCCACGTTGTCAGGCCCATAAGTTGAGTCGGGTGCGCCCATGTATGTGACGGGCACTTGAGCTCAGTGTTATACGACGGTGGGCGGACATCGATTAAAGGCGACCGTGTGCGACAAGCGAGTGCGCCCATGTGCAATGGGCAAGCACGCCGTAACAATGTGTGACGGTTGGTCAACACAGCTTCGCGCGTAGCCAAACGGAGAGCAAGTCAACGCAAGAGGCGAAAAACCAAAGAGTGGAAATTCGGCTAAGTATTGGGCGAAGGGCGACCGTGGAGAGTTTATAGGCCAACTTAGGCATACAATGGAGGAGGCCGACTTAACTTAAGTGGACCCAGCTTACATGGAGATGTGGTTGGGTCGACGTGTAGACATGGGCGAGCTGACCCATACTTGGGTGGATGGTCGCACCACTTGAGTGTGTTAGTATGGGTATATATACACCCATGGATGAACGTTCAAGGCAGGGAAGGAAGCATACAACAACATAGGTGAACTTTCTTAAGACATCCTTGGGTGGACAAGTAAGGGAGGCATAAGGAGAAAGCGAAATTTGAGGTTATGGGCAAACTGCAAGATCGATGGGTGAAGGGTCACAGGGTATGGGCGCACGAATCTGACCCGACGGCGTCGTAGGATGCGGGCGAGCGCGTAGACACAGACAAGTGGGCAGCCTGACCCGAGGGCGTCACAGGGGGCGAGTGGGCGACCCGAGTTGTAGGTTGGAGCAGTGTTGCAGGGGTGAGACCGACGACTTGTGCCGAAGGGAAATTTGGGATTTCTAGCAGTGTGAACAACGTCGTGTTGTTACACGGTTGGGACGCAATTTTGGATATTTGTCTAAGTGTGCAGATCGACGGTGGTTGCACGACTTAGGGACAAAGTTGTATACGATTGTACACTTGTAAAATATTGAACTGTTATTTATTACTGATACGGGCGGAGTTTACAGGAGTTGCCCCTCCCAAGTATAATTGTGTATACATGTATGATTTATGATTTTCGTTGCATATGAAAATGATGAATGATAACTGAAGTTAAATGTTATTCCGCTACATTATTGTTAACACTTGAAGAATTGGAAAATTGACTAAGTGTTAAAGTGTTAGGTGTAGTCTGTACACACGAGTATTGCTGGAAAAAAAAGTGTGTAGCAGTGTCACACCCGCTTATGTGTGGTTGAAAGACTACCACTAGGATAGGGGCATGACACACGTGGTGGCAATGTCATTGGTACCACGTGGATTTTGTTTATTATGCAACTTTGTACTCTTATACTTATTATATATCATAATTTCTCTTAATTATATAGTTTTTATACTTATTATATATCATAATTTATGTATTTATTCAAAATTTAAATGATGACATTTCTACATCTAAATAATAAAATGCTTTACAACTTAGTATAAAGAAAAAGTTACCAGAATCTAGATTTTGTAACATTATGACAAAGAAAAGAAAAAATAAAAACAAAAAATTGTAAATTTCACCTTTATCAAAAATATTTATGTTGAAATTTAGTCTTTTATCAAAATTTAAAATTGCATTACACAAATAATCTAAATTTATTATATATAATGTTGAAAGGATATATTTGTATCAATTTATTATGTTGAAGTTTGTGAATAACTTTAAGTGTAGAGAAAAAGTTAAATGACATATTCTCTAATTATTATTATTATTATTTGAAACTTAAAATTGCATTCCAAATGTTAAGTGTTAAATATTATGTAACTATAATATTTATTACTTATCATAATTCTTTTTATTGAGTCGAGAGGCTTATTCTACAACCTAGTATGATGTGTAACGTTGTTCGTCCATCATCAAAGTTGAAATTTTGCTCATATTGGCCCAAATAATAAATAATAAAAAAATAACTCTACAAAATATTTAAATAATATCAATTCATAAAAAATTAAACATGAAGAAATTAATATCCCTCTCGACTCATGTTAGATTCCATATTTAAAAGATGGATCTATGCTAATATATTTAATTAATATAATAATTTTGTATTTATAATCTAATTATATTTTCAAAAATTTAATTTAATAAATTAATAATTTAATAACAACAGCCAATATTCAAGATCAGAATAATTTTTATTTTCGAATGAAAGGATCACTAAAATTTTTGATATTAACTTCCATATAAAAATTTATAATATATTATTTTAAAAAATATAGTTCACCAACCAAAAAAATATAATTGATTCCAAACAAAAATTTAAAATTAAATAAATATCAAATCATTCCCTAGGTCAATGAATTTAAAATGATTGGTGGATGATTGAACCCTTTCCAAGATATCCACTCACGAGAGATTTCGGTGTCTCCGTTCCTTTGATTTCAAACATATTGTGTTTATTATTAAATTGTTGAACGGACTTATTTTCTGTTTCAGAACCCCCGATAGGATATTGTAAAAGTGGAGGGTAATTTATTTTAATATTGGACTACCCTAATGGGGTGCGTCACTATATTATAGGAAGTTATCTAAATATTATAGGAAGGTTTTTAAAATTATATATTAATAGTTATATCATATATTAAAAAAATTGAGCAAATGGAAAAGGTTAGATGGTTTAAGGTTGTTTTTAATGATGGATTGTGTAAAAGCAAAAAATTTGGATGTAAAATAACAAATGGTTTAGTAAATGGGGTATTTGTTTGAACGCGTGTCCCATAAATAACAAAGAGATAAAAAAAATTGTTATGGAAAAGTTCCACAAGTGTACTTGGGATAAGGAACTAGGAATAAATACAATTTACTATATTGAAATGTTTAATCCCACTCATAGTCATCAACCAAAACCATACATAGAGGCCAATACTCTTGGAGAGCTAAAATTATTGCTCAATTAAGGACTAATTCTCATCAACTCTATTATGAAACAGGGCGCTGGAAAAGGCCTAAAGAAGTGTGGGAGGAAAGAGTATGCCTTTTTTGTTCTTCTGGAAAAGTGGAAACAGAAAAACATTTCATTTTAGAATGTGAGGCCTTCAAAGACAATAGGGAAAGTTATGCAGATATGCTGGCAGCTAGCTCTTGGAATAATCTATTTAGAAAGGGGTTTGTCAAGAAACTGGAAGCATTTATTTTGAAGCTTCACAAAAAAAAGCCAAATACATCAAGAAGATGAAGAAGCAATCTGTCCCATATGCTATCTTTAGCCTCGTGGATGTTAAAATAATTTCTTTCTTTCTTTCTTTCTTCTACCTAGGTGGAAAATTTACTAGTTCGAAGGTGGTATATCAAGCCAAATAATAGATAGATAAGGTGGTGGGGGCTATAATTCTACGAATGAAAATGAGGCTACAACATGCTAAAATGGTAATAGAAATGGGCTTGCAAGCCACTAGTGGTTCCCCAATCCCTTCAAAGGGTACAAGTGGAAAAACAACATGCTCAAATGGTTATAAAATTGTTGAACCAGTTTACTAGACCTCGTCTCTGAAATGTGTATAATTGTCGGCGTCGTGGTACACGTCACCCTCAATCTTTGATCGACGAGTATCTCACTCCACAGGGGAGCATCGGACATGACATAAATGATGTGGAGCATTAAATGTTAAGTAGATGACGCTGACACGTGTCGAGCAAGCAGCTAGCGAACATAAGATGGATATGGAAAAGGGATAATCCAGACTAGATGAGGCAACCACGGTGCGCACTCCGTGATGGATTTTGCTGCCATTGGACTCAGATTTGTGAACAGTGAAAGCATAACAAAGAAAGGAGATGAAGACCAATAGAGAGTTGATTTCTCTCACAAGATCATCAAGAATGAATTCAAAATCTCTTCTTTGGATATTTCCTTTCTTGTAATAATTCTTGTCTAAAAGAAATAAATTGTAGAGCTTATGTGAGAAATAGAAATAGAGGATCGTAGAAGACCTCAAAGAATGGTTTTATGAGCAACAAAACCAGAAGTCTTAATGAAGGTGGTGCTAGATGATACAAATTATTTACTCACCTCTTGGATCATATTGAAAGTCACAAGTGTAATAATTATAAGCACAAAACATGTGACTATACAAGTAGCACAAGAGGGTTTCCTAAGAAAAGAAAGAAAGAAGATATTACCAAACATAGAGAACAATGTGTAAAGGTGTGGAAATGAATGCAACAATAATAGGAGTGTGGACTTGATGTATATTCTCAACGCAAAGTAAGAAAATGGTTTATTGATAGTGGATATTAAAAACACATGACAAAGGATCATAGTAAATTTCTTACTCTAAAAGAAGGAAAATGAGGCAATGTTGTCTCTGGAGAAAATGCATCAACAAGGATAGTTGGAAAGGGCACGAGTCAACTTTGATCATGGAAAAACTAAACCTCATAATGTCTTGTGTGTTAAAAGTATTAAACACAATATTCTAAGCTTAACAAACAAGAGAGCCTAAAAAATGATTTAACACACATAAAGTGAACATTGTTAAAAAGTTGGTATTTCATTTACATATGGCATACTATTTAAAGGAGCGACAAAAATAGATTAAAATGTCCAAAAATTTCAACGGAAAACCAAAGTGTTTTTTTGCACTTTGTGCTAGGGACAACATCAATTTTCATCCTTGTAAATAGGAGATTTAGAAGCCATAGATATAAAATTAAATAGAAACCCTAAACATTAATTTTATAAAAATATTTATGTTTTGAGTAATAAGATGCTATATCTTTTATTTAGCGGCACTTAATGTACATTCTCATGACAACTTAGGCCCGCCGCCTCCAGCTGCAGGGAACCCACGACCGCTAAAAAAGAAGATAGTTGACTTAGCCCCACCGCCTCCAGCTGCAGAGAACCCACGACCGCTAAAAAAGAAGATAGTTGTCTCCACAAGAGACACTCCTCATCGTTAGCGGTGGGATAGTTGTCTCCACTCCTCATCGTTAGCGGCGGGATAGTTGTCTCCACTGAAGGATAGTGGAGACGCACGCGCATCCATGAGGAAGAGGAAATTGGGAAGGAAGTCGGAAATTAGGAATATCTCCATCCACTCACCTCACCTGCACACACCACATCACTTTTTCTAACGGAGGATTGGGCATTTGGAACGTTCCAAACTACTTTACCTCCGCGGTTTCTCTAATGCCCCAGCCAGCATGGCACCCCTCTGTCCATCGCTGTCACCACCTCCTTCTGCGTAACCGCGTCCTCGCTTCCACAACTCCCCCTACTTAAACCTAATCCCTCTACTCTGCTCTTCAATCTCACAACAATCTCACAACCATCTTTTCTTCCCTGCTCTATCCCACTACCAGTTTTTGTAGCTTCATTCTTTCTTGATTGTTGTTATAAGCGAGTTCGATTCTCTTCTGATCGATCCATAGTGATAGTGAAGGTTGCAAGGTATTTTACCAGCTTGCCTTCAAAATTCAAATGGCTGCTTGTGGTTCGCGGCTTCGACTCACTGTGATCCTGCAGATGGGCGTGTTTTGTATGGCGGCAATGTGGGCATCTGCTGCTGCTGCTGGTGGACAGTCCAGGAAACTTGCTGCTTTGGTGGAAGAGGCATCTGTTGTTTTGACTTACCATGATGGTCCTCTGCTCTCTGCCAGTGGGGTGATCCCTCTCCATTTGATTTGGTATGGGCAGTTCACGCCTGTTCAACGCTCCATTGTGGGGGATTTTGTACAATCTCTTGGGGCAAAGACGTCAGAGGGAAAAGCAAATCAGCCCTCCGCCTCCACTTGGTGGAAGACCACGCACAAGTACGAGGGCACCCACTCTAACAACAAGGCCGCCCCATCCACATCCACATCCAGTGTTGTAATGCTTGGAAAGCAGAAGGTGGACCAACAATACTCTCTCGGCAAGTCACTCAAGAGGACTGACATTGCTGCTCTGGTTGAAGCTGCCCTCAAGTCGGGTGCTCTGCCACCGAGGAAATCACCCGGAAATGCCAATGCTGTGTACTTGGTGCTCACCTCCGAGGATGTCACCGTGGAGGGTTTCTGCATGAGCTCCTGCGGATTCCATGCCAATCTCAATCTCAATGTATTATCAAGTACAGGAAGCCGAATGATGCAGGGGAAGGAGGAGAAGCATGAGCAGCTAATTCCATACGCGTGGGTTGGGAATTCTGCGAGTCAGTGCCCTGGACAGTGCGCGTGGCCGTTTCATCAGCCCATGTATGGACCCCAGACTCCTCCCCTGGTGGCACCAAACGGAGACGTGGGCATCGATGGCATGATCATCAACATTGCCGCTGTTCTGGCAGGAGCAGCCACTAATCCATTCAACACCGGCTACTTCCAAGGGGATGCCGCTGCACCTTTAGAGGCCGTCTCCGCCTGCTCCGGAATATATGGAAAGGGCGCTTACCCGGGCTTCCCCGGGGAGCTTCTGATGGATAAAACAAGTGGGGCGAGCTACAATGCCCGCGGAGTTAACGGACGGGCATATCTGCTGCCGGCTATGTGGGATCCGGCTACCAAATCTTGCCATCCTTTGGTATAATCATTTTTGTAATCCTAATCCTACGGGCGTAGGAAGGAGACGGTGGTGCATCCACTATGCCTGTAGATGCGTCCCGACCTGTATATCTATTCTTTTATTCTTTTCAAAAGATATTATAACACATTCTTTCAATCCCTTTCACATGAAAATTTCCCCATACCTATTGAAACTTGTTTGATTCTCATCCATATTATGTGCATTGTGGAATTCCAAAGGTCCCCAAATGTTTTATGCTGAGCTTCTTTTCCACGCCATATGTGAAGGGGTTTTCTTCTGCAATGTTGAAGTGGGTAGGTTGTTCTGGACATATGCTATGTCAGAAACTGCCTCTGCATGGAAAGAGTTCAACAATCCAGCACCCTTGAGCATGCACCTTCTCACTCTCAACTAATTTTTATCCTTCCTCTGTAATCAAATTCTGCTGCAGGGAATATAGGATAGTATACTTTAGCTTTACCCCTTAAAGCGTGCAAAACTTGCTAAAAACTTTCGATGCATAAATCAATCGAAGGAGTGCTGGACAATCCTGCTGCGTTTCTTCTGTTCACATTGTCCAGGACTTGGACTGAAAATGGCAAGAGTTCATCTAAGTTATAAGAAGAGTTAACAGGTCGAAACGAGCACTGTGTTGTTGCTTGAACAGATGAATGGTGGTTTATGTTCACAACACAGCCCACAATGGCGGAATGCCAACTCGCAGAAGATGCTTGATAATTCGGGGCTGAATTAGTAGAAACCTTGTTATAGTTTGTGAGATCATCAAAAACATAATTTCCATTACCTTCTAATGCCATGATAACTAAATTCCTATCTTCTCAAACTCATAATAATAACATCACTGTCCTCAGCAGCAAGCCTATGGACCTTGGGTTGAGCTCAGCAACTCTTAATGGGCAGTCCCCAATACTAGAGCTGAATCAACATCCCACGGCAATTTGGAACAGAGTGTAATAAATGAAAAGCAGGGTATTTATTTACAAAATCAGAAGCAGACCGCGCAAAGAGCTTTCAGATGATTCTGCAATCTGCTCATTGCCCGCCTTGGGCTTTGCTCTTTGTCAAGGGCTGGCAAGTCTAATGGATATGCTGTTGAGGAATAGGATGAGATTTTCTATATTTACAGTTCCTTTCGTCTTCGATAAGCATGCTGCAATAGACTAAATGGCTAAACTAGAAATATCATATTGAAAATTTGAAGTTTAAAGTTTAGCTAAGTAGTAAAAAATTGGGATATCTGAGGCATTTCTTCCCGTGTTTCCACTGTTGAATGGGGCGATGTTGCAAACTTTGGGGATGTATACAGTAGCATCGTAGCATTACCGTTAGTTGTCATACTGGAGGGTTTTCAATAACTCGAACAATCGTTATAGCAAACATCTTAATAGCCTAATTCAATTGCCAACTTCTAATCACAGGTCCAAGACATGGGAGCAACCTAGTAAAGCCATTCAGGAACAAATAGCTGGTGCATATTTTTATATTAAAGGGATGGGCCGTCAGAGGATTCTTATCCATATGTACAATTTTTTGTTTGAATCCAACCGAAAAGCTTGAATCAAATTATTTGTGATATATTATAGAAACTTAAAAGAAAGGAAAATCTTAGAAACACATGGGTTCGGAAAGAAGGGTTGTTTTTTCAGGATGCCAAAACTCGCTTTAAACTTTACAAAATACATTAAGGCAGTTTCTGTTCGAACTATCTGTCTATCTAGTTCTATGCGTATGTCTTTATGAGAAAGCAAGAAAACCTTTTGGCCAGGAGGCAGAGGGGAGACATGAGAATGTCTATGATAACTTGAGTCTAGAAAATAGATAGCACATGTTGTTAATGATGTCAAGACAGAGTCTACCTCTTCTGCATTCGGTAGTCTCAAGAAACGAACCGTGTCATATCTCTTAAAGGCCTCCAAGAAAGGAACCGTGTCATATCTCTTAAAGGCCTCCAAGAAAGAACCATGTCATCTCTCAAAGGCCTCCAAGAAAAAAATGAGAATGGCAAGGAAGTAATTCCACTACCTCGGTTTGCTATTTTGTTTCTTCCACCTTGCAGAAATTAAATTATCAGCATCGTTGTTTCATGCACTGTCAATAGGGAGCAGATCAAAGAGGAAGAGGAATTCTTGAACTGTTCATGCAACTACTGCATGGGCTCCTAGAATTAGCTATGATAGGAGTCCATAGACTGTGCCCTTACGAGCTTTGGGTGAAGATGGCTCAACTTAGTTGTTAGAAGAACAATTATTTTCTCGGCCAATGAGGTAAATTGGATTCACCTTTATGATAGCATGAATACTAGTATTATTTCAGTGATTTCTGAGGCATTCGTTTCACATCTTACGATAAATAAATGTTTTTCAACTATTTGAATCATGGTACAAGCACTACCTTGACTGCTTTAAAGGAAATTCACTTCTAAAATGGATTTGGATTTGGTTAGCCCTCCCTAAATACGATTGTGGGAAGATTTGCTTGGCATGAAATAGGGTTAATTAATAGTTCTTACTTCTAGCCTTAATCATCGCAGAACATGCCAGATTGCTATTGGCATAGCATATCCAATCAAGGAAGTCTAAGCCATCAATTCTCCAAACTAGTACAGAATTGCACATAGTAGTATTGCCATGCTGAAAACTAAATTATAACTGAAAACTGCCACGAACATATTAGACGGGTCCTATTTCCCTGTCTTTCTATATACGATATTCATATAATAGAGATAAATATCGAAATAAATAGATTGCTAATTGCTTCCGAAGACAACAAAAATAGTTGAGAGACCCCAATTCACCACCCTAATTAGTTCATTGGTCCAACTTTGGAGTTTTACCAAGTTGCAGATTGTCATTCTGGGAATATAAATGATAAATTATAATTAAGCAAATGCTGGCACACATCCGACCATACTGCATCAGTCCCTTTTTCTTGTTCCTCCATAAATAGTGCTGATATACTAGAGATAAAAATGAATATCAATAGGGTATTTATTACTTCCGAGGGCGGTGAAAAAACTTTTTAACAGTTTATTGATTCCAAATGGAAATGGATACAATAAATCTGTAGATGGATATTCAACTCTTTTCAAAGCAAAATAGCTTCCGAGCATGACATGTACAAATACAAAAATTATTAGATACAACAGTTGGTTGGAATGAATTAAATTGAAATCTAGCAAAATACATAATCTTGTTAAGAGAACTTGACTGGCTTCTGACCTTAACATGCATGAAAAAGTTCATCATATACTTCATTGGTTGTTATCAAAGTTCTTCAACTATCCTAAAAGGCCACCTCATGCAAAGTCCGAACACTGCACAGAATGAGGTTTAATGCACATTCATCTATTTAGGAGAGCCCTTGCTGCAGAAAACATTATCAGGACCATATCCACTGAACGTCTCTCTCAATATATCATCATCCAGAAATACATTGAACTCTTTCCATTTGCAAAAAAGGATAACAACCCTCAGAAGGAAATATTCTACTAGATCATCTTTTTGGAAAGATCAACTCTTGTGTTATTCTTCTCTGTGTT